>CM060707.1:93034332-93274332 GCA_030686995.1 Artemisia argyi | reverse complement strand
TACCTTTTCAAGCTTGTTAAGAGCTTATGGATCCACTGTGAGCTTATTGCTTAACTGAATGATCCATAAGCACTTAAACTGCTTATTTTCTTTGTCTATAAACTTCCATTTTCTTTATACTTGTATAATAATAATATATATTAGTCCAGAAAAGAGAAAAAACAAAACGAAGCTTTAACACTAGTGATAGCTTCTATTTAAGAAGTTTTAAGCTTAAAAAGCCAACTGAGGTGGAAATAAGCTCACACAGAGCTTATTTCCAAGTTTTGTAAAAGTTGTCTTTGTTAAAGTTTCATATTATAGCTTATTATAAAGTTTTGCAAAAAGAAAAATCCAAAAATAAAATAAATGAAAAATAAAATAAAAGTGCAAAAAGGTTGTGTATGGGATTCGAACCTAGGTTCCCTTGGTGACAAGTTCACTGCATAACCCACCTAGGCTAGCTCACTTCTCAGTTATCATTTGCACATTTTTATTCTTATAGTAGCAAACAGCTTAGCTTATTCAAATAAGCTTATACGAGCTGTTTGGCTTATTACAGCTTATCTGGATAAGTTATGAGCTTCATAATTTTTTCCCAGCTTCCTCATTAGTAAATAGACTTTCTGTAATTTTTTCACATTTTTTACTGTTCATACGTATTTATTATACTTAATAATAGTATTAGTAAATAAATAATAGTAAATAAATTATAATAAATAGAATAATTATATAATAAATATAATTTTTGTTTCAGAAATTCTTTTATATTATTTTAAACTTTTCTAAATTTTTATTTTATTAATTTAGGTTTATTTAAGATTTTCTTTATATTTTGGTAATTATTAAATATTAAATAAATAGTTTTTAATTAATAGTAATTACATAAGTACTTATAAAAATCATTTTAATTCATAAATAATTTTCTTATATTATTAGGATCACAAAAATATAAATTTCACATTTGTGGGATTTGTATTGATCGGTTTTCAGTTTTATTTTAGTACGTAGACGTTTAATTTAATTTAAACGTACATTTTTATTACTTTTCACATTTTTAGGTTTTTAGGTTTTCTTAATATTTAAATAAGTTTGTAATTAATAAATAAATATTTTAAGTTTGTTTAATTTGCATTTAAGCCGCTAAGGCATGCAAATCCATCTTTTGTTATAATTCCCCATTTGTTTTTATACGTTTACGTTTATTTGAATCTAAACGTACGTTTGTTTATCCTTTTACATTTTAGGGTTTCTGATTGTACGTTTTTACTGAAATAGCTGTGACAAGAGCTATTTACTATTCACATTGCTAGTGTTAGTCAGTCAGATTCCTGTTTTTATATTTAACTTCACCTAGACACAGATTCGTTGTATTACAGATTTCACACCTCGTTGGGACTTAACGACCTAGGAATATTCTATACTCCTCGTTCACAATTGCTTTTCCTCCCGGGCTGCTCAGGGCCTTTGTTACGGTTGACCATTCACAAGTGGTTGGCTTGTGTGATAAAACCTGACGGTTTGGGAGGAATCAACATATATATATATATATATATATATATATATATATATATATATATATATATATATATATATATATATATATATATATATATATATATATATATATATATACATATATATATATATATACACACACACACACACACACACACACACACACACACACACACACACACATATATATATATATATATATATATATATATGAGGCAAAAAATGAACCGTTTTTTAGGGGTCATTTAAGCCGGAATTCAAATTTAATTGATCAAATATTGCCCTAAATCGTTCCTTTTGTTATTTTAGGTACTTTTGGAGTTAAATATGGAAAAGGAAGGATTTTGGACGTTTTTGGAGCATAAAAGTGAAAACGGCAAAGTCTTAATTTTTCTTGCTGAGAACAGTACCTGACGGCGTCACAAGCTTCTACATGACGGCGTCAAGAGTAATATAAGAGGTGGAAGTGGAAAATACACGTGACGATCCAGAAAGTTTTGTATATTGGAGATGACGGTGTCACCCAAGGCCGTCATGGTCCAAGTATTAGTGACGGCCTAGAAGAAAATCACACATGACGACGTCAAAAGTGGATCTAGGCAATCCGATTTCATTATAGGCGGCGAGTTGACGGCGTCACATGTTTACACATGACGCCGTCACCCTGTATTATCTATATATAGTTTTCCAAATTTTATTCATTAGTGTGCAACTTTGAGGGAAAAACCCTAAGCTGATTTTCAGATCTTTTTCAAGGGTTTTAACCCTTTGAAACTTTCATGTTCTATTTGAGATAGGTACTCTTTCAATTCTATCAATATGTCTATGTGTTGCTTGAATATATATCTTACACTTGTCTTCAATTTAACATGCTAGGTTAGATCTCTTTTGTGTTTGTTTAGATGTAGTGAAACCTAGATGTTAATTATGGGTTGATTGTTTGTTTATAGTTGTTACTGATGATTGTATTCGATGTTAGGCTTAAGAAAACTGGCAGACTTCCATTGGTAACATGCTTGAACATCTTAAGAAACATGATCAGAGGTGTACTATGATTTTTGGTTGTATTTAATGCGTAGGAGAATTCTAATGATCCCATGTTAGGAGCTCCTAACGGCTCGACATAGGAGTGAAGTAGGATCCTATAGAGTTAGGGAATATTGTACACGGCCCTACGACTAGTATTAAGGAATATGACCCGTAATCCACAGAATTGTAACAAACTATCAACCTGTAAAAGATATCTAGGGAGTAATGAAACCTATGTAAACACAACTTTCCCTATCATTGTTTACACCACAATAGTATAATTAGTTTAATTTTCATTTCTTTTATTTAATTTTAATTGCATTAGTAGTAAATTGGGTTAGTTGGCTAGCAACTAATTCCACCCACTCTTCCAAAAATTGAGATTTTAATTGCTTTTATAAAACATAAAAATACAAAAAGAATCATCCCTCACCTCTAGACCTAGTTTTTAGGCTTTCTAATCCTAGCGACACTATTCCTGAGTTGAACGATCAATCCCCCGGTACTTGTCACTATACTATACTACAACGATCAGGTACACTGCCTGGTGGGGGTTGTAAGCTTCTTGAGAACCCTCGAGAGGTAAAGCCTGGTGCGATTCCCACGTATCAAGTTTTTGGCGCCGTTGCCGGGGAATAGTTATTGTCTAGGTTAGAATTTCTTTTTATTAGGTCTACTTGCTAGATTCCTTTCTAGTAAGATTTTATTTTTATTTTTTTAGGTTTTCTTTAGTGTATCTCATTTCTTCGTGTCTTTGTTCGTAACTATCACCATCCACCATCATGGCAAATGAAGATCTCTCTAACCTTAGAGTCACTAGGAGTCGTAGTTCCGTTAGAAACCTCGTTTTGCCATATGTAGAACCTGAAAGGGAAATGCATAAGCTAAGGCAATCTCTCTCAACACCCGAACCATCCTGCATAGCTATCAACTTTGATGAGGCCCTTTCTGAAGAAGATTTAGATAATCACCTTACACCCCCTAGCCTCCAATCCAACAACGATATGAGCACCCTTGAAACTCCCACTCCTAAGTGCCTTAAGGACTACTACTCCCCGAATCCTCGTGGCTTCTCAAATGCCATTGTCTTCCCAAATGAACACACCAATGAGGTCTTGCGTGCAAGCGATGTTTGGCTTGTCCAAAGTGTGTGCAAGTTTCGCGGATTACATAACGATGACCCAATTCAACACATCAGGGACTTCTTGAAGATAGTGGACACCCTCCATACGGATGGGGCCACTAGAAACATGTCCCGATTACGATTCTTCCCTCCGAGTCTATCTTTACATGGGAGCAACTTATATCCAAGTTTTATGAGAAGTTCTTCCCAGCAGGGAAAACCTTAGTATTTAGGGATAGGATCCTCCGCTTCCGAAAGGGAAAGGACGAACCCATCCATAAATCATGGATTAGATTCAAGGATTTAATAAGACAAATTCCCCATCATGGCATCGAACTCTGGCTTCTGGTCCAAATCTTCTACGACAATGTCTCCTCAAACGACCAGAACGGAATCAACAATTCTAGAAAAGGGAAAATAGCTAATCATAGTGCCGAGGAAGGGTGGAATAGGATTGAGGAATATGCTCAAGACCAGGACGATACTTGGGATGAACCTGAATCGACTATGAGCACGTCTAAAATCACACAAACACCCTCAGATCGGCTAAGAAAAATCCATGAAAGGGTGGAATACCTTGCAGGGTCGCGAACAACTAAACAACTTTCAAATCCTTACTTGATCTGCAACTACTGTGAGGGCCCGCACGAGGTAGAGGAATTCGGAGGAGAAACCACTGTCGAACATGCGTGTTTATCAGGACATGACATCTACGCTGACCCCTCCCTTTTGCCTTTTTACCAAAACGATGATTATACCCTTTGGGGAAATCTGGTGAAAAGAAAAGAAGGGAAGGAAGGCCCTGAATACAAAATTAGGAGCACTTTTGAAGATGACCTTGGTCAGTTTACTCAAGAAAAAGGCTTACAATTGAAAGGTCTTGACGAGCTCATTGCTGAGCAACAGAATGACATGGAAAAATGGTTCAACAAGCTTAATGCCACCCTTGATGGCCATGACAGGCCACCAGTAAGCAAAAAAGATCCCCTGCTCGTGGTAGCTACTTGAGCTAGAACGACAACCAAGGACCCTCCTTATCCGAGTTCACACCCTGGCACCATTGATCCAAACGAGCTCCACGAGGAGGAAGGTAATGTGAGCAACGAGGCTCCTGAACAACCTCCCCTGGTGACCCCGTCCCCATCAACTCCACCTAACCAACCAGTGAGAATCCCATTCCTATCCCGCCTAAAAAACCAAAAAATTGAGAACGATAATAAGAGATTCTTGTCATATCTAAAAGATTCAGTCGTCACCATACCTCTCCTTGATGCTTGCTATCACATGCCAAAGTATAGCTCATACTTTAAAAGATTACTTGCCAACCGAAAGAAACTCGAGGGTCTTGTGACTATGGGGGAAGAATGTTTGGTGGCGACCCAACGAGGGCTACCAAAAAAGGTAGACGATCCAGGCAGCTTCACCTTGCGCTGTTTCATAGGATCTCTATCAATAAAGAATGCTCTTACCGATTTAGGTGCGAGCATCAACCTCATGCCCCACTCCATGTTCTTCAAACTAGGATATTCCGGACTAAAGCCTACCCGTATTAACATCCAACTAGCCGATAGATCGGTCAAATATCCCCTAGGGATATGCTAGTATGTGCTAGTCAAAGTTGGGAAGTTCAAATTTCCGGTTGACTTCATGATCTTGGAGATGGAGGAGGATGACTTGGTGCCCATCATCTTAGGGAGACCATTTCTTGCTACCGCTCGTGCAGTCATTGATGTTCACGATGGCAAGTTAACCTTACGAGTAGGAACCGATAGCTTAACCTTCGATATTAAAGACAATATGAATCTGTCTCTTGAAGCAGCTAACCAGTTCTATTTCATTGGAGAGGTCGATGAACTAACGGATGTCATTGACAACTGTGTTGATGAACAAATCGAAGAAGGCTGGTTACGGGATGAGAGTTTCCTCCCCATATTGGAGGAGGAGAAGACGAAGGGCGCTAGCGCAGTCTCCTTCTATTCCAGACAAGAAACCACTGAGCAACATGAGCTCCGTAAACCCGAAAACAAGCTAAAGCCCTCTATTATCGAACCACCTGAGCTAGAGCTTAAAGAACTCCTAAACCACCTTGATTATGCCTTCCTCCTGGGAGAGGATCAACTGCCAGTAATCATAAACTCTTCCCTTGAGCATGAACAAAAAGATAGGCTCATTGGAGTCCTAAAGAAATATAAGGGAGTCCTTGCATGGAGTGTTACCGACATTAAGGGGATTGACTCAACTTTTTGCACGCATAAGATTCTTATGGAAGAAAACTATAAACCAGCCGTGAAACCCCAGAGGCGGGTGAATCCCAACATCAAGGAGGTAGTGAAAAAAGAAGTTATCAAACTTTTGGATATAGGGCTAATTTACCCAATTTCGGATAGCCCGTGGGTTAGTCCTGTACAGGTTGTACCAAAGAAAGGAGGAATGACTGTGGTGAAAAACGTCAACGGTGAGATGGTACCCCAGAGAACAGTTACTGGCTGGCGGGTATGCATCGATTATAGAAAGCTCAATGATGCCACCAGGAAAGATCACTTTCCCCTCCCATTCATTGACCAAATGTTGGAAAGATTATCCAGGCATGAGTACTACTGTTTCTTGGATGGATTCTCAGGATATTTCCAAATCCCCATAGCAATTGAGGACCAAGAAAAAACCACGTTTACTTGCCCTTATGGAACATTCGCCTATAAAAGGATGCCTTTTGGGCTGTGTAATGCTCCCGCTACTTTTCAGCGATGCATGACCGCAATCTTTCACGAATTAATGGAAGACAGCATGGAAGTTTTCATGGATGACTTTTTGGTCTTCGGGAACTCTTTCGACCGCTGTCTTGCTAACCTCGAAAAAAATGCTCAAACGTTGCGAGGAAACCAACTTGGTCTTAAATTGGGAGAAATGCCATTTTATGATAAAAGAAGGGATTGTGTTAGGACATAAGGTCTCAGGGAATGGGATTGAGGTGGACCAAGAAAAGGTTGAAGCTATATCTAAATTACCTTATCCCATGACTGTTAAGGCAATACGCAGCTTCTTGGGCCACACCGGGTTCTACCGGAGATTCATTAAAGATTTCTCTAAAATAGCTCGGCCAATGACTCAATTACTGGTAAAAGATGCCCCTTTCAATTTCTCTCAAGAAAGTAAGGATGCATTCGATCTCCTAAAAAAGGAACTCACACAAGCCCCAATCATGGTTACACCCAACTGGGAGTTACCTTTCGAGATCATGTGCGATGCTAGCGACTATGCTGTTGGGGCAGTATTAGGCTAAAGACGTGACAAATAATTCCAACCTATATACTATGCTAGCAAAACTATGAATCCCGCTCAAGAGAATTACTCTACCACCAAAAAAGAATTATTAGCCATGGTGTGCTTTTGACAAATTCCGTCAATATCTTGTCCTTTCAAAGACGATTGTTTTCACTGATCATTCAGCTCTCTGATATCTTTTTGCTAAGCAAGACGCTAAACCACGCCTAATTCGGTGGATCTTATTGTTACAAGAGTTTGATGTTGAAATTCGTGATAAAAGGAGGGCGGAGAATCTGGCTGCTGATCACCTCTCTTGTCTTGAAAATCCCCTTAATGAGCTTGATAAAAGCGAGATTCGGGATTCATTCCTTGACGAAAAGCTCATGTCAATGACAGATTCTGAACCTTGGTATGCTGATTATGCAAATTATCTTGCAAGCAGACTCATTCCGAAACACATGACTAGATACGAAAAGAAAAGGTTCTTTGCCCAACTAAAATACTACTTCAGAGACGAACCATTCTTATTCCGAAGATGTCCTGATCAAATAATCAGGCGCTGTGTTTCGGGAAATGAAGCAATAAAGATCATGAAAGAATGTCATTCGGGCCCTTCTAGGGGCCATCATGGGATAAACACCATTGAACGAAAGATTTTCGATGTAGGATTCTATTGGCCCACGATATTTCGTGATGTAAAAGAGATGATACAAGCATGCGATGCATGTCAACGGGCCGGGAATATATCGAGCAGAGATGAAGCGCCTTAGAATTTTATACAAGTTTGTGAGGTTTTCGATGTTTGGGGAATTGATTTCATGGGACCCTTTTCGTCTTCAGGGGGAATGAATACATTTTAGTGGCCATCAATTATGTTTCAAAATGGGTAGAGGCACAAGCCCTTAGGACCAACGATGCTAGGGTAGTTATTCATTTCCTAAAAAAGCTGTTCGCTAGGTTCGGCATTACTAAAGCTCTTATTAGTTATAGGGGGCCCACTTTTGCAATGCGCAAATGGAAAAGGTCATGAAGAGATATGGAGTTTCCCACCGGTTCTCCACCGCCTATCACCCACAAACCAACGGTCAAGTCAAAAACACCAACAGGGCAATTAAAAGAATATTAGAATGGACGGTTAATCAAAACAGAAAGGATTGGTCATTTAAACTCGATGAGGCCTTATGGGCATTCCGAACAGCCTATAAGACACCTATTGGAACGACCCTGTTCCGCATGGTTTATGGCAAGGCGTGTCACCTTCCGGTGGAACTCGAACACAAGGCTTATTGGGCACTTAAGGCATGAAATTTGGATTATACGGTCGCTGGAACAAATAGGTTCTTGCAACTCCATGAGCTTGATGAGTTAAGGCTAGAAGCGTATGAATCCTCCGTTACATATAAAGAACGGGCGAAAAGATGGCATGACCAGCGAATTAAGAAACCTAAGGAATTCTCAGAAGGAGACAAAGTTCTATTGTATAACTCTCGGTTAAGATTATTTCCCGGGAAACTCAAGTCTAGATGGTACGGGCCCTTTACGGTAAAAAGTTCCTCTAAAACTGGAGCTGTTGTGTTAATGGACGATGAAAATAGAGAGTTCACTGTCAACATACAACGTGTAAAACATTATCAAGAGAGTAGTAATGACATGATTAGTGAGGAGGATGTAACATTTGAAGATGAGGTCACGTAATAGCCAATGACCTTGAGTCTAGCTACAAGACTCGTAAAATAAAGAAAAGCGCTCCTTGGGAGGCAACCCATGTTTTGTGTGATTTTTATTTGTTTGATTGTTATTTGCTTCCGTATGCATGCTTTATTTTTATTGTTGGTAGATCATGTTTCAACCTAAATTGTTAAAATGCTTTAGTTTGTTGTTTAACTTCGTCTTAACTTCATATAAAGGTATTTTACAAAAGCTAAGTGTAAGGGGAAACCCCAAACTTGTTTTTAAGAACGAAATTGATCATGATTCGCCACAATATTAAATGAACATGTGTATTAGTATTTGTTAGATTCAAATGCTTGTATCGAGTCATAATGATGTTTTGCAGGATTTTCCAGGAAGTAGGACATAAGTTTTTCCAGAAATTTTCCGGAACTTAACATAAAGATTTCTGCAGGTCACTTCTGACGGCGTCAGGAGTTAACTCCTGACGGCGTCATCTGTAAAATTCTGGAATTTGTGAGTTTTGTTTATCTAACAGAGTCTTAAAGTTTTTGTTAATTCTTTAGTTTTATAAACTCCAGGAAATCTGCCACCATTCATTCCACAAGCATTATATCTTAATTTGCTTTCTAGGATTTGTTAGTATATATAGATTGCCGCCGATTTTATGCGAGGTTGCCTTGTTTATTTTCTCAGGTTTAACAGGTTATGTACGACAAGAAGATGATTTATTTTTCTGGAAGGGAAGCTTTGAATGTTCATTTTCTTAGAGGAAGATCTATCCTTGTTGACACACTATCCACACCGAACGAATCAGGGGAGTATTTGCTTTCATTCTTTTATCTATTTCACTTTTACAGTCTTTAATTGAACATTGGGGACAATGTTCATCCTAAGTGTAAGGGGAGGTTAAATGATGATACCTTATAGCATACAATTTCACTTGAGTTTGTTTGTTTGATGGTAGGTGTGTAATAAAACTAAGAGAAATACTTGTTAGTGTAATTTTAGCATCAAATTTAAAAATTTTTACAACATTTAGGAGTGAAGCTTTAGCCTTAGCAAGCGTCTCATGGATAGGAGTTGTATGACTAGCACAAAACCGTACTATTCAGAAAAATTTTCCACCCAAATATGTGAAGTTCGCCTTTAGATTTGATAGGAAAAGCATTTATTATTGTGCTTATGAGTGTACCGGTAGCATTTAGATTCTAGAACTTGCGTTAGTGATGCATCCGGAGACCCCTAGTGAGACTACATTCGCGTAGTAGGATTTACTACATGATAAGAGGCATTAGAATTACCCTTGTGTTAAACCCGTATCATAATTACTTGACCATTTAAGTCATATTACTTGGCTAGTAAAGTCAATTAATTTTTCCCACACCTTAGCGTTGTACTCATTTTTAGTACACGAAACCCCTAGTACACCCTCCGAGCCTATCTTTTCGTTTCTAACTTTAAGCATCTTACTTAAAGGAAGAATTTGTTACAACACACCCAAATGTGCAACCAAATCTCCTTAGCCTTCCGTGTATGCACTCATCTTTAGAGCATTATTGTTATTTGTTTAAACCCTTAGTTAATTATCTAATTGATTACATGGTTGCTAAGTCGATTCATATCTTGTACATATTGTTTTGAGACGATTGGGACTCATGGGTAAAGTACTTATGTTATGGAGTAATTGGGAAGAACATCATTTATTACCCCCATATGTGTGTTAATCTTAAAAGTACTCCAAATGTTTTGATTATCTTAATTCGAGTCATTAGATTAGTTTTTTGTAAAGTATGTGAAAATTCAAATGTAAGGGGAATGTACATTCCCTATGATGTAGTATTTTGGATGGTAGGGTAAGAGTGTATGTAGAAAAAAAATCGAAAAAAATAGAAAAAAAAGAGAAAAATATACGGATTACTATCCCGTTTCATTTTATGTTTGTTTTAAGTTTTTGTTATTTTTGATTCATTAGCTTAAGTCGAGTCTAGTCTTGGCTTAGTAATGCCATATTGTACATGTAATTAACCAAGATGATTAACTCGCCACCAGTAAATATTGCCTTTATCCAACAAAACCGTGTATTCCATATTCCTACACCTAACGTTATAACCCTTTAAAAGACCTCTTTGATAGTTTATCCTAGGTGCTTACGCCAAGTGGTGGAGGTTTAATCCTTTCCTAAGCCTATGGTAATCTATTTTGCTATGATAGGTTGTGAGAGATGTTTTCCATTTCCAAATTGTGATATATACTTTATTACACCCGAGAGATGTGAGTATCCAAACACTATTTGTGAGGTGCTAATGTATGACCTCCGTGCTTGTCTTTGGTCATTAGTGGAATGATTATTTGTTTTAATTACATTTATATTAGTGTTAAATGACCCATAACCTGTATTTTGATTAGAATAAAAGCGCATTTGCTTGAGGACAAGCAAATCTCAAGTGTAAGGGTATTTGATGAGGCGAAAAATGAACCGTTTTTAAAGGGTTATTTAAGCCCGAATTCGAATTTATTTGATCAAATAATGCCCTAAATCGCTCCTTTTGTCATTTTAGGTACTTTTGGAGTGAAATCTGGAAAAGCAAGCATTTTGGACTTTTTTGGAGCATAAAAGTGAAGAAAACGGCAAAGTCTTAATTTTCCTTGCTGAGAACAGTACCTGACGGCGTCACAAGCTTCTACATGATGGCGTCAAGAGTAATACAAGAGGTGGAAGTGGAAAATATACGTGGCGATCCAGAAAGTTTTGTACATTGGAGATGATGACGTCACCCAAGGCCGTCATGGTCCAAGTATTAGTAACGGCCCAGAAGAAAATAAAAAATGACAGCGTCAAAAGTGGATCTAGGCAATCCGATTTTATTATAGGCGGCGAGTTGACGGCGTCACATGTTTATACATGACGCCGTCACCCTGTATTATCTATATATAGTTTTCCATATTTTATTCATTAGTGTGCAACTTTGAGGAAAAAACCCTAGGCCGATTTTCACAGCTTTTTCAAGGGTTTTAACCCTTTGAAACTTTCATGTTCTATTTGAGATAAGTACTCTTTCAATTCAATCAATATGTCTATGTGTTGCTTGAATATATATTACACTTGTCTTTAATTTAACATGCTAGGCCAGATCTCTTTTGTGTTTGCTTAGATGTAGTGAAACCAAGATGTTAATTATGGGTTGTGTTAATACAAATATCGCCTAAAAACGTTATTTATATTTTACGATCTTTGCTAAGTTTTGTGATTGATGCTAAATAGTCAACTTAAATTGACCAAGTGAATGGTCAACAAGGTCAAACTGCCTAGAGTCAATGCTCCGCGGAATATAGTGTTTCCCCGGGTTGTTATGTCCCGACGAGGTGTGAATTGTTATCAAACGGGTTTGTGATCGGGTGAATTTGGACGGAAAGGGTTTGAGATTGATTACACTACTAATTTATACAATGAAATAGCTTAAATAAGCTATATGAACAAGATTGTGAAATCAGAAAAACCAGAAACATTTAAAACCTAAAAACGCATACGTTCACGTTTTAAATAACGTAAACGTACAAAATAAAACATGAAAACTGAAATATGAAAACCCCCAGGGGGTGAAAATGATTTTTTTACAAACCTAAGGATAAAAGAAAATTTTTAGAAAAAGAAAATAAATTTTTACACTATTTTATTAATTACTATTAATTAACTACTAATTATTAATTACTTAACTAATTTAATTAATTTAAATTATTAAAAATAACAAACTAACTTAGAAAATTAAGAAGAATTTTATAAAACTAATTAACCATCACAGGAATCCTAAAACATTATAAAAAGTTTGTTTTATATATTTTTAAACTATTTTACTAATTATTATATTAAATATTTATTAATTACTAAATAAACTAAATAAATTATAAAAACTAGTAAATTAACAGTAGAAATTACAAGAAAATTTCTAAAATTATTTTACATTATATAAAAGCTAGGAAAAATATAAAAACTAGGTTTTACCTTAAAAAATTAATTATGCTATTTAAAACTTAGATATTAATTAATTATCAATAAAACTAATATTAATTCTAATTAATACTAAATTACAAAATAAAAATCTGAGAAAATTATTAAAATTACTTTAACATAAAAGGAAATTAATAAAAATATAAAAATGTAGGTTACTTAATAAAAATCTAAAAATGAAAATTAAAAAAATAAATCAAATTAAATAGAAACTATCACTTATTATTAAATTGTTTTTTCTGGATTTTTCTTTTGGAAACTTATTTTATAACTAAATAAAACTAACTTTTACAAAAACAACTTTTGTGGAGCTTAAAATTAAGCAAAGTACAAGCTTAAAGGTGTGACAGTTGACTATTGTTGACCAAATAAGAAAATAAGCTCAAATGCGCTTAAGTGGGACCCACTATGGTTGATTCTGGTTCCAATGAGTTTATGGGACATGTATAAGCCAGAATAAGCACATGGGTTTCACGGAATAAGCAAATAAGCCAAGAAAAGCACTTGGCTTTTCTTGCTTCAACGATGAAAATGGGACTAGGTTTAGAGGCAATTCCAAGTGGGGTCCACAGTGATTAAGGTCAAACTAAGGGTCAAAACATGAAGCCTACCAGGAGGGGGGTTGAATGAACCAAAAATGGGGCTTTTGGGACCAATGTGGTGGCCAGAAACCACCACCAAAGTGGTGGTGATGGTGGAGGGGTCTGCTGCACAGGGGAAGTGTTATCCCTGCAGCCTTGTATGGAGGGGTGTGGGGCCCAGTATAAAATTCAAAAAAATATAACACAAGTGGGATTACAAAGATGAGCTGGGGGGTTATGATTCCTAAAACTTTCAGAGCTTGATTCCTTATACAAAATTCTAGAAAGTTCTTGCTATTTTTGGAAAAATCTGAAGTATACACATTTGACTTTTGACATAAACATGAAATTTGACTTTCTTGAATTTTAAACTTAATCTAATGACTTAAAATGAAGTTTTAGACTAAAATGAAACTAAGTTAAGCTAAAACAACTACATTTGAATGGATTTGACAAGATTAAGGTACAAAACTCCTCACAGTGGACTGTGATGAAGACAAGAGTTGTGATTTTGACTATTTTATAAAAGAGACTTGGTTTTAATGGTTTAAAAGACATAAGGTGATATAACGTAACATGCTTAAACCAATAATTCCAACTGAAAGACAGGAATCAGTGGTTAAAACCACTGATCCAAACACCCCCTTAATAGTAGTGAGAATGATGTTTTCAATACCTTAGACCAATTCAGACCATGACAGAGATTCCCAATGCCAAATTATGACTCAATGACTGATTTTAGCACAACTACATCAAGATTAACAACATTTGACCATAAATTAATAAAAAGCTATTCTATCAGTGAAATCAAGGAAGGTGTTCACAATGAAATATGATAAACAAGCTAGCAATACTAAGTACTATTATGACTGAGGTATACTAACTAAGCACAAACAACATAAAAATAAGCACTGATAAGCATTAGAACAGTACAAAGCAAGGATGGAGGTTTTGCTTACAAAATTTGCATCCAAGGGTAAAAACTGAGAAACCAAGATCCACACTTATCATGACACCTCCCCTGAGGTTCTAAACCCATTGCAATCTAAATAAGTACCCTGCTCCATCTTCTATATTTAATTCCATTGAATTTTTATTTTTCACTATTTTTTTATGATTTTTTAGTATTTTTGGATTTTGGATTTAAAATAAGTTCTAATGCCTAGTAAGCTAAAAAAAACTTAACAGGGACCAAATTGAGCTGAACTAACCACTAAACATGAACTGAAATTTTTAACTGAGGAATTGCTAAAATAGAACATGAACTAAAATTTGCTTGAAATTTATATATTGAAAGTGAATTAAAATACACATAAACTACTTAATACAAGCTTTGAAATCTAAATTAACTAAAAATGGGAAATTTTACATTAAACTACAAGCTACCTATACTACTAAAACTACTACTCTCACTAACTGCTGCTTCCCTTCTTTTTTTTTTTCTTTTATAAAACTTGGAGTGTTTCTCTCACTTTCCTACCATCTCTGGACCATTGGATTGGGATAAAACCATCTTGGCCTATGAATATAAAATTGGCGCCAAAATCCCACATGGCAGTTAGGGTTGCTTGTTAGGGTTTTGGGATTAATTAATGTAGCTTGAAGGTTTGTGGAGGCTGGGGAGACAAGGTGTGGGCTTGCTGAGGTGGAGGAGGGGGGATGGAGTGTATCAGGGGAGTAGCAGGGTTCAAGTGGGTGAAGGAGGTGGAAGTCAAATGGGGTGTTTGACCTGGGGTTTATTATAAAACGGGGAGGGAGTATTAGTTGTGGAGTGGGCCTGGGTGATGATGGGCCAAGGGGGTGTTATGGATTGGATCAGGCTTAGGTTGAATTGAATTTGGTAGTTGGGTTTTAATATCACAAAAAGGTCCATGGTTTATGAAATACATAGGGACTAATTTTGCAATTTATGAAAATAGAGGGGTGGAATTTGTAATTTTCCAAAGGTTACTCATAAGGGTAATTCCTGCCAAGTATTAATAACCAAAGGGCCATAATTTGTATTTTCCAAAATTCAAAATTCCAAGGACCAAAACTGCAAACTTGTAAAACTTTAGGGACCTAAACTGTAATTTCTCCAATTTTTCACCCAAGGATCATTTCTGCCAAATATGAATAGAACAAGGACCAAAAATGATTTTTCTTTCAAAAATATCCCACCAGGGACCAATTCTACCAATTTCCAAAACTCTAGGGACCAAAATTGTAATTTCTCAAAACTGAGGGACTGAAATAGTATTTTCTTCAAACTTTTCACCCAAAGTCCATTTTTGACAACTTTTGATTTTTAAGGAACTTGGGTTGACTTTTCTTTCAAAATAAATGCTCAGGGACTAATTTTGACAAATTTTGAAACTTGGGGGACTGAAACTGCCAATTTTGCAAACTTTGTACGTTTTTCATTTGTTTTTACTCTTTTTGCATCTAAAACATATAAAACACAATTTTGAAATATTTTCAGTATTATGATACATTTCTGAGTGTTTTTGTATGTTTTGCAGTTCAGATTTTACCAAAAACGATGAGTGTTTGAGCATTCATCAATCCCCCACACTAAAATATTGCCAGTCCCTAGCAATAACTGTTTTGAAAACTTAATGGATTTGAAACTCTTTACCAAAAGCCATCACTTCTGGAGTAGCCAGATGTATCAATTCAAGTAAGAACTATGGTCCACCTGATAACCATGTGATTTTTAGCAAACCACCAGCTTTCAACGGTTTTGATTTGTCTTTACCAAGAGCCGTTTGCTCCTGGACTAGCCAACTCTTGATGGACCTAGTCAACATCTTGGTGAGCTGATTACCAATTATGGTTTTTCCACTGCCTTTACCACAAGCCATAATCTTGCGGGCTAGCCAACTCATTCACTTTATGCGATATGGCGAGTTGATTTACCATACAATTTTGGGCAAATTGCAAGCCGTCAACGGATTTGAGTTATCTTTACCACAAGCCGTTTGCTTCTGGATTAGCCAATCCTTTTGTCGGTTAGACATGGCGGACTGATAACCACAAAAATTTTGAACTCAAGTGAAAATTTTTTAAAATTTTTGAGATTTTGGCCAAAAACGGGGGTACTAGATAGTAAAATGTGATAAAATTCGCTAGAATACCCCCCTCCCCCCCCCCCCCCCCCCCCCCGCCCCCACACACACACACACTTAGAATGAATATTGTCCTCAATATTCAAAGTCCCGGCTATTATGACGACTCTTTGAACGTAAAAGGGCAACATTACAATCTAAATGTGGAAACACCATTTTGTATTTTCACATTATAAGTAACCACAATAGGGGTAACTCCCCCACACTTAGGGTGAAAACCCTATAAGTATGTTGCTGTTTTTGTTTACCGAGTCGCTAGCTTGACTCGACCCCGAATTCATTTGTCCTTGGGGAAGCATGATGTGGAAGAAGCATTCTCAATCGGACTTTCATTCAAGATGTTTGGACAAACATTTGAAGCACGTGAAAGTTCCACACCGATGAGATAAGTACCCTGTTAAGATAGTATAAACTATAAGCGGTGATGCCGGGGTCAAAGATAATGTCTTCATTCCCGAAGGAATGAAGAATAGGAGAAGTCACCCTGTAGGTGAAGAAAGGAAGAAAGATCTTGATGACAACCAAGATTGATTCTTCATCATCAAAAAGAGAATTCATGATTGGTGTATCATGAATCTCATCATTTAAGCTCGTATGATCTAGACAGATTATGGGTGGGAGGGTTGGGATTTTGATATCAATCAAATTCTCAAGGTTGAGAATATTTCCCTCCGGAAAACAAAGATCAACTTTGTCTAGATCAAAGTGAAAGTTATCATACTCCGGTGGAGATATGATATGAGTGAGTTCACCGGAGAACTCCTCAAAGGTGAATGAATCATACTCGGGGAGAGAAATTTGAGAATGAAAAGTGGTACTGCCACTAATCTTCTCTCCCATATGATCAAAAGTAAAGGCTTCAAACTCCGGAATAGGATTATCAGAGAAAATGTCACTATCCTTAATAGGGATAGGAGATGAAATAGGTTTCATATTGAAAGCCTCGATTTTAGAAATGAGGAGATCGACATTCAATAATGTTGCACGAAGTGCTTCATCCTTGATTTCAGTGTCAATCTCATCATTCTCTTCTTCTAAGCTAACTAGCTTAGAAGGTAATTCTTCCATAAAAATGATGTCTCCACAAGATAACGAATCGTCATCAGTAGAATCGGAGAGCATCTCAACATGATCAGTCGGGAAGACAAGAGGAGGAGGAATATCACATATATGATCAAGAATTCCCTGTGACTCTCTTGGGTTTGGAACAAGGTTCTCAACACTAGACTTTATGAATTTGTCCGATTCCTTATCAGGAACAGTGTCAAGATGCTCGTCCCCCATGCTCAGAGAGTGAGTGGGAACCTCGGGTGTGATAACAGTAGGTTGAGATGGAATCTCAACTGATGGAATCTCATCTGATGAACCTGATGAATCTTTATAAAATCCAAGGATATCAAGGGTATCTTCATCATCACTATCATCAGGAATGAAACGAAATCGAGAGCTAGATCTGGCTGCTTTTTTCTTTTGCAATTGATTCCCTAATAGATCTTTCATAAGCATCTTAGGAATTTATTTTAGCAGCCTGTTCGTCAGCTAACAATTCTTCAATCGATTTTTGATTTGGATTATCAGAGGTGTGTGTGATTCCTCTCAAATCTTTCACTAAATCCAAAAGATCAAGGAGAAGACTTTGAGGAATTGGTGGAGATGGAGGTTCGTCATAATACGATGTGTCATAATTGTTACAAGGAAATGGATTCCTTGTTTGACAATCGGAGCTGAAGTATGGACCTCCACAGTGATCACAATAGTAAAACTGATGTGGCTGTGAGTTGTATGTGCTAAAGTCATAATTGTTATCAGGAAACAACTCATAGACAAGCGTGTTTCCCGATTAACAATCAGAACTGTAGTGTGAACCACCACAATAATCACAACAGTAAAACTGCTGAGTATCATAGTGTGGTAGCTGGTGGAATAAATCAGTCGTGTCATGGTAGGAATAGGGATCTTGGTTATAGACAGACCCGTTTCTTGACTCTACCATGCCCCAACTGGGGTAATTGCCACCATTATAAGGATTACCACACCACTGGCAAATCAGAAGGTGAGGATGAGACATAGAAAGAATCAAAAGGTTTGGGAGGGTAAGAAATGAAGAATCAAAAGGGTAGGAGGGTAAAGGTGAATATTTTTGTGTTTTTGAATAAACATTTTGTACAAATAAGAAAGAAAATGTTTTTGTGTTTTTTGTGTTCGTTGAAAACTGATTTAAAATGTTTTCGGGAACAGTTTTGTTATTATATGAAAATAAGAAGATAATATGAACAAGGGTGGTAAATATACAATGGATGTATATCTTTTTTTGGGTAAAGGGCATACAATGGATGTATATCCCGATTCACTAATACGCAAAACCGTTTAGAATAGCGCGCACACCTCCCTGGCAGCGGCGCCAAATTTTGATTGATGCTAAACAGTCAACTTAAATTGACCAGGTGAATGGTCAACAAGGTCAAACTGCCTAGAGTCAATGCTCCGCGGAATATAGTGTTTCCCCGGGTCGTTATGCCCCGACGAGGTGTGAATTGTTATCAAACGGATTTGTGATCGGGTGAATTTGGACGGAAAGGGTTTGAGATTGATTACACTACTGATTTATACAATGAAATAGCTTAAATAAGCAATATGAACAAGATTGTGAAATCAGAAAAACCAGAAACGTTTAAAACCTAAAAACGCGTACGTTCACGTTTTAAATAACGTAAACGTACAAAATAAAACGTGAAAACTGAAATCTGAAAACCCACAGGGGGTGAAAATGACTTTTTTACAAACCTAAGGATAAAATAAAATTTTTAGAAAAAGAAAATAAAATTTTACACTATTTTATTAATTATTATTAATTAACTACTAATTATTAATTACATAACTAATTTTAATTAATTTAAATTATTAAAAATAACAAACTAACTTAGAAAATTAAGAAGAATTTTATAAAACTAATTAACCATCACAGGAATCCTAAAACATTATAAAAAGTTTGTATTATATATTTTTACACTATTTTACTAATTATTATATTAAATATTTATTAATTACTAAATAAACTAAATAAATTATAAAAACTAGTAAATGAACAGTAGAAATTACAATAAAATTTCTAAAATTATTTTACATTATATAAAAGCTAGGAAAAATATAAAAACTAGGTGTTACCTTATAAAAATTAATTATGCTATTTAAAATTTAAATATTAATTAATTATTAATAAAACTAATATTAATTCTAATTAATATTAAATGACAAAATAAAAATCTGAGAAAATTATTAAAATTACTTTAACATAAAAGGAAATTAATAAAAATATAAAAATGTAGGTTACTTAAAAACAACTTTTGTGGAGCTTAAAATTAAGCAAAGTACAAGCTTAAAGGTATGACAGTTGACTATTGTTGACCAAATAAGAAAATAAGCTCAAATGAGCTTAAGTGGGACCCACTATGGTTGATTCTGGTTCCAATGAGTTTATGGGACATGTATAAGCCAGAATAAGCACATGGGTTCCACAGAATAAGTAAATAAGCCAAGAAAAGCATTTGGCTTTCTTGCTTCAAAGATGAAAATGGGACAAGGTTTAGAGGCAATTCCAAGTGGGGTCCACAGTGACTAAGGTCAAACTAAGGGTCAAAACATGAAGCCTACCAGGAGGGGGGTTGAATGAACCAAAAATGGGGCTTGTGGGACCACTGTGGTAGCCAGAAACCACCACAAAAGTGGTGGTGATGGTGGAGGGGTCTGCTGCACAGGGGAAGTGTTATACCTGTAGCCTTGTTTGGAGGGGTGTGGGGCCTAGAAGAAAATTCACAGAAATATAAAACAAGTGGGATTACAAAGATAAGCTGGGGGGTTATGATTCCTAAAACTTTCAGAGCTTGATTCCTTATACAAAATTCTAGAAAATTCTTGCTATTTTTGGAAAAATCTGAAGTATACACATTTGACTTTTGACATAAACATGAAATTTGACTTTCTTGAATTTTAAACTTAATCTAATGACTTAAAATGAAGTTTTAGACTAAAATGAAACTAAGTTAAGCTAAAACAACTAGATTTGAATGGATTTGACAAGATTAAGGTACAAAAGTCCTCACAATGGACTGTGATGAAGGCAAGAGTTGTGATTTTGACTATTTTATAAAAGAGACTTGGTTTTAATGGTTTAAATGACCTAAGGTGATATAATGTAACATGCTAAAACCAATAATTCCAACTGAAACACAAGAATCAGTGGTTAAAACCACTGATCCAAACACCCCCTTAATAGTAGTGAGAACGATGTTTTCAATACCTTAGACCAATTCAGACCATGACAGAGATTCCCAATGCCAAATTATGACTCAATGACTGATTTTAGCACAACTACATCAAGATTAACAACATTTGACCATAAATTAATAAAAAGCTATTCTATCAGTGAAATCAAGGAAGGTGTTCACAATGAAATATGATAAACAAGCTAGCAATACTAAGTACTATTATGACTAATGTATAGTAACTAAGCACAAAGAACACAAAAATAAGCACTGATAAGCATTAGAACAGTACAAAGCAAGGATGGAGGTTTTGCTTACAAAATTTGCATCCAAGGGTAAAAACTAAGAAACCAAGATCCACACTTATCATGACACCTCCCCTGAGGTTCTAAACCCATTGCAATCCAAATAAGTACCCTGCTCCATCTTCTATATTTAATTCCATTGAATTTTTATTTTTCACTATTTTTTTATGATTTTTTAGTATTTTTGGATTTTGGATTTAAAATAAGTTCTAATGCCTAGTAAGCTAAAAAAACTTAACAGGGACCAAATTGAGCTGAACTAACCACTAAACAACACCCTCTTGCAATATTAAAGCTAAAGTGAGTTTTAAACTGAGGAATTGCTAAAATAGAACATGAACTGAAATTTGCTTGAAATTTATATATTGAAAGTGAATTAAAATACACATAAACTACTTAATACAAGCTTTGAAATCTAAATTAACTGAAAATGGGAAATTTTACATTAAACTACAAGCTACCTATACTACTAAAACTACTACTCTCACTAACTGCTGCTTCCCTTCTTTTTTCTTTTCTTTTATAAACCTTGGAGTGTTTCTCTCACTTTCCCACCATCTCTGGACCGTTGGATTGGGATAAAACCATCTTGGCCTTTGAATATAAAATTGGCGCCAAAATCCCACATGGCAGTTAGGATTGCTTGTTAGGGTTTTGGGATTAATTAATGTAGCTTGGAGGTTTGTGGAGGCTAGGGGGACAAGGTGTGGGCTTGCTGAGGTGGAGGAGGGGGGATGGAGTGTATCAGGGGAGTAACAGGGTTCAAGTGGGTGAAGGAGGTGGAAGTCAAATGGGGTGTTTGACCTGGGGTTTATTATAAAACGGGGAGGGAGTATTACTTGTGGAGTGGGCCTGGGTGATGATGGGCCAAGGGGGTGTTATGGATTGGATCAGGCTTAGGTTGAATTTGATTTGGTAGTTGGGTTTTAATATCACAAAAGGTCCATGGTTTATGAAATACATAGGGACTAATTTAGCAATTTATGAAAATAGAGGGCTGGAATTTGTAATTTTCCAAAAGTTACTCATAAGGGTACTTCCTGCCAAGTATTAATAACCAAAGGGCCATAATTTATATTTTCCAAAATTCAAAATTCCAGGAACTAAAACTGCCAACTTGTGAAACTTTAGGGACCTAAACTGTAATTTCTCCAATTTTCCACCCAAGGATCATTTCTGCCAAATATGAATAGAACAAGGACCAAAAATGATTTTTCTTTCAAACATATCCCACCAAGGACCAATTCTGCTAATTTCCAAAACCCCAGGGACCAAAATTGTAATTTCTTAAAACTGAGGGACTGAAATTGTATTTTCTTCAAACTTTTCACCCAAAGTCCATTTTTGACAACTTTTGATTTTTAAGGGACTTGGGTTGGCTTTTCTTTCAAAATAAATGCTCAGGGACTAATTTTAACAAATTTTGAAACTTGGGGGACTGAAACTGCCAATTTTGCAAACTTTGTACATTTTTCATTTGTTTTTACTCTTTTTGCATCTAAAACATATAAAACACAATTTTGAAATATTTTCAGTATTATGATGCATTTCTGAGTGTTTTTGTATGTTTTGTAGTTCAGATTTGACCAAAAATGATGAGTGTTTGAGCACTCATCATTTTGTTAACGATAAAGTGTAAACTTTAGTTTCTAGTAAAACAAAATTTGAGTTTAAAGACTTGCATAATTAGACATCTGCTACATTTACATTTCATATAAAACACAACACTTTTTATATTTCTTAAAATAGAAAAATTTTAACATCACATCATGCATTTATGGTAAGTTTGTGTGTTTGACTTACCATAAACTCTTACACATTTTTGGAAGCATTCTAAATTGATTCAATGTGTGTTTGACTAGAAATAAGTTGATGTGACCTTGGTTGGTTTGGAAAGATTTATTGCAAAACCTTCTGTCAGCCTGGCGGAACCCTGGAGGTACACGGGCGGAACCCATCTGCGGGTTCCGCCGTATCCGCCAGACCTGCTAATGGTTTTGCTATAAATACCAAGCCATTTGTTTGAATTTTTGTTTTATCACTTCTCATTACATTTCACACACATACATTCATATCATTCATCTAACCCCTTAACCTTTTATTTTGATGTGAAGTTTCTTTTGTAGCAAATAAGTTCACAAGTTCATATAAAGTTACAAGTATTCAACACAACGTTGCAAGACTTGTTAGCTTAGCATCGTGTAGACTTTGTGTAGTTTACACTTCATTTGATTGTGTGTTTTCAGTTGTGATTGGTTAGTATTTTAGGCTTTAAAATACATAGTGTGACGGGAGTTGTTGTACCCTTGTAAAAGAACTAACGGGAGTGGTTGTACCCTTGTAAAAGAACTCGACATCTAGCTTAGTGCCGGTAATCTTGTAAGCGACGCGTAAGGTTTTCTCCGGCGGTGAAAGGAGCTTGTTGACTAGTGAAAGAAACTCTCGAGTTGGATACTCGAGGCGTGGACGTAGGGCAAGGAAAAAGAGTCCTTGTAGCCGAACCACGATAAATACTCGTGTTGTGGTTTGATCGTTTCTTTCTTTGTACTTACAGGTTATATATTGTCTTTGTGTTCATATCTTTGATTAAACGGAAAGTTTCAAAAGATAATTAATGTAACAATTCGCAATTTCAGGTTAACTTTTTTCCCGAAAATTAAAAGTTTGACACTCATCAGATCATTTTCGTGAAAGTTATTAAGGAATTACACGGAATTACACGTTTTAGGGTAAAACGTCATTTAAAAATTCTACGCACAACGAAACTCGACCGCGTTAAGTGACCCCGCATCAGAAAAATGTTTAGTACTCTCATGATTAATTAGAGAATTAATCATGACTGAGAAAAAACATGACCAAAATAAGCCTAGGCCGTGAAAAACTGGAATTTTCAGTTTTAAGCGTTTTTACTCAGCCGTAACCTTAGCCTATACCTACACCGCATTTCTAAGACAATTTGAGTTTTCAACTTATTAGAATAAGTCAACATATTTTTCCCTCCTCCTTTGACCAAAAATCATTCCTTGATTTTATAAGTCATTCCTTGATTTTTAGGCTTACGGTTTTATGTCTAAAAGACATTAAATACCAACCGACACTAGACAGAGCCCAGCCTAGACATTATAAGCCATTCTAAGTCATTAGTATCCTATTAGAAAAGTTACATTTTACTTTTCTCAATTTTACGCAGCTTTCGTACGTTTTACGTATTACGCGTTTTAGACCCGTGTTTCCAGTTTTAGCAGGGTTTGAGCACCTTAATAGAACCTACCACTTATTTTATATTTTATTATGGAGTATATTGATAAGTTCTAGCATATTTATAAGTTTCATATTTTTAGGATACCCGGTTTTACGTTTTGTGACTTAAGCATTTACGGTTAGCATTTCCCGGAGTCAAAACTAGCTACTTAAGTTAGATAATATCATCAAAAGTCCACACTTGCTCCCCAAGCCTTGTGAAACCGCCATTTAGGGGGGGGGGGGATTCACACTTGTGGATTCATCTCATGACTTTAGCCATTAGATCATACTTATTTACAACTTGGTCACCAAGTTTAGGCACTTCCTTAACACTTTCCTAACATCCTCATCCTAGCCTATATAAATGATCACACATGACTTAGAAAACTCATTCTCCTTTCTTTCTTCATCAATAAAAACGACACACAACAAATCCCTAGCACCATGATCCTTTGATCTTCAAACTATAAGTTACACATAAGAGTTCAAGGTCTTAGTATTCTCTACCTAGTTCTCAAGTTTGTTTGGTGATTCCATGGTTAAATTAAGAGCTACGCAAGGGTACTAGGGCTGAAGTTAATGGGTTTTCACAAGGGTTATATCAAGGCTAGCAAGGGTTACAAGAGTTATGCTGAAGGGTTTACAAGCTTAGGTTTAGTGTCCTAGTTCTATACTTGACTTCTTTTCTTTAGCAAGCCAAAAGTTGTAAGCAAACCCTTATACACTTTCTTGCTCAATATCGTTTTCATGCTTATTATGTTTCTTTCATGCTATATATGGTCTTTGTATTGTGTTCATGATGTATAAAAACTAGTAAAACAAGTTATGTATATATATGTTAACTTATGATATTTAAACAAGTAAACTAGTGACTTTTATGGAGAACCACGACCAAAATAGTATAACTATGATATTTGACATTTACTTACTGTTAAAGAGGATTTAACAAGGAAAACATAGCAATTTGAATCACCCAAAACGAGTACACGAGTCAAAAGATACGGCCAAAAGAAGTTAGCAGAACCAAAACGCCGAAACTGCCGATACCTATTGTTTTGCATTCTGCCATTTTGGAAGTCACCCTTCTGTTCCGATTCATCAAAAAGTTAAAACACGAAAGTTGTCCGGAACGATGTTTTCGTTCAGGGTCAAAGAAGCTCGAGCCCTGAAAACGCTTTCCGAGTGATATTTTCTTCAAATTCTTAACAGCCCATTTTTAGACCAAAGTCACTATATAATAGTTATGTTTTACTAAGACCAAGAGGTCTAATGACCTAAAGCCAAGACCACAACCATGGATAAAGCCAAGGTTGAGTCTCAAGACCATGGTAACAATGACCAAGGTCACGGCAAAGCCACGGCTAAAGACCATATAACTTTTAAAGATCAAAACTTATATATATATGTTATCAAATACTACAATAGTAGGAAGCCTCATGTGAGGAGTTCATTAAGTAAGCCGTCGAGATGAGTTGTGGATTTACGAATTAAAGTCTCCTGGATCCTCGAACGTTTACTCCATGACTTCTGAATTATGTCGGCCCGAACGGTAGTAAGAGATATACAACCTATACATGTTTCATAAACCATTTATATTTAAAGACTTACACTATATACTAAGAACTACATCATGAACATTATGCAAGACATATATAGGCAATTCTTCGTATTCTTAGACGTTACTCCAAACCTAAGTCACAACGTTCTATTATAGGCTGCTCTTAGTGACTTTTGCGATTTGACTACCACTTTCATTTCACATCACTTAAGCTTAAGGTGAGTCATAGCCCCTACTCTTTTCATACTTATTTTAAACTCTTTTGGGGAGATACATGCTTAAACTACTTGCTTTCTCTTTTACTAAAGACAATTTTACTCATATGCTATGCTATACTTTTATACTCTTAAACATGATGTGTAGTTTTATTACGATATGTGCCTTAATGTGTTAAACCTATTCTATGCGCTATATTCTTTAACTACTGTTTAACTCCTGGATGGAGCCGATGGAGAGGTATTGATAGTACTATCGGGCTGACGCCCCCACCATTGCCATATATTCCTGGCCTTGGGTGAATATAATCCACTATGAAGCATTTGTGCTTATTCTTGTCAAGAGGTTCAGTAGGCAGTGATACTTTACATTAAGCGTGCATATATCGTATACACATATATTGAAATCATACTATATGTTAGTAGTGGGTTGTGAACACACAGGTTGCAAGTCTCTTATGGCGGGACTTGCAACTGAGTGGATTCACGATGCCTTTGCTGTGTGAACATTCTTTAAAGGCTTTTCAACTGTTTTAAGACAAATTCTATGAACTCACCAACCATTGTGTTGACACTTTAGCATGTTTATCTCAGGTTAGTAAGGCGATAGCTAGTGCGTGGAACTTAGAGTCAAGCTGCATATTCTGAAGACTTACGCTTTTATCATTTACCATTCAAAACTTTGTATACATTTATGTATCATACTTTGGAATCTCATGTTTGTAACTTTGAATTCATTAATCGAATGGTAACTTTTCAAAACGTCTCATTTAGAGTTCGTTTTCTATAACTTGTACTTTGTATTATGAAGTAGCACCCTCAGTGACACAGTCTTCCGCTGCGGTATTTTGGGGGTGTTACAGATTGGTACCAGAGCCTTGGTTATAGAGAACTGGGTTGCATTTAGTGCCTAGACTATAACTGCTATATACGTTAAGACTCTCCTCTTTATTTGCCTTAGACACACTACATACACATACGCTTTTTGGTAGTTGTTGGTTTAGTTCCACGCTGTTAGATGATGAGACTTTAGTATTATAAGGAGCCCCAGAGATTAGTCGAGTCATTAAAAACATGGAGCTCAGTAATAACTAATTATTTAACTTGATCTTGTGACAGTTCTTCTTTGATGAGACACAAGATTTGAGTTAAATAATATTATTGCTTAGCTTTAGGGATTTGATGACTTGATTATCTTACTATCGGCCTCAGAAGGCGGATTTTTGTGTCGGAAATTCTTAAGTAGGATGATTTAAAATCTCCTTATTTAAATGGATTGGGACGCCTCTTCATTTAAATAAAGAAATTGTAAATCACCGAACCATAAGTTTATGATCCCTTACTTACATAAATTTGGACGCTTCTTTATGTAAGTAAAGAGTTATAAATAAGTGGGCTTATTTGCATCCGATACGACTCCTTAACCACAACCTTAGACGAATCAGAGTGAACACCACTATTTTAGAGATCCTGAAATCCCGAATTCTCTTAGACACACCGTAAGTAGTTAACATCAACTGAACTTCGGGACGAAGTTCTCCTTAAGGGGTAGAGACTGTAACAATTCGCAATTTCAGGTTAACTTTTATCCCCGAAAATTTTACTATTCACTTTTACTATTCATTTTTCCCGAAATTTGATTTTTGTTTCTTGGCCTCGAGTGATAAATCATTCCCATAGCAAATTAAAAGTTTGACACTCATCAGATCATTTTCGTGAAAGTTATTAAGGAATTACACGGAATTACACGTTTTAGGGTAAAACGTCATTTAAAAATTCTACGCACAACGAAACTCGACCGCGTTAAGTGACCCCGCATCAGAAAAATGTTTAGTACTCTCATGATTAATTATAGAATTAATCATGACTGAGAAAAAACATGACCAAAATAAGCCTAGGCCGTGAAAAACTGGAATTTTCAGTTTTAAGCGTTTTTACTCAGCCGTAACCTTAGCCTATACCTACACCGCATTTCTAAGACAATTTGAGTTTTCAACTTATTAGAATAAGTCAACATATTTTTCCCTCCTCCTTTGACCAAAAATCATTCCTTGATTTTATAAGTCATTCCTTGATTTTTAGGCTTACGGTTTTATGTCTAAAAGACATTAAATACCAACCGACACTAGACAGAGCCCAGCCTAGACATTATAAGCCATTCTAAGTCATTAGTATCCTATTAGAAAAGTTACATTTTACTTTTCTCAATTTTACGCAACTTTCGTACGTTTTACGTATTACGCGTTTTAGACCCGTGTTTCCAGTTTTAGCAGGGTTTGAGCACCCTAATAGAACCTACCACTTATTTTATATTTTATTATGGAGTATATTGATAAGTTCTAGCATATTTATAAGTTTCATATTTTTAGGATACCCGGTTTTACGTTTTGTGACTTAAGCATTTACGGTTAGCATTTCCCGGAGTCAAAACTAGCTACTTAAGTTAGATAATATCATCAAAACCACACTTGCTCCCCAAGCCTTGTGAAACCGCCATTTAGGGGGGGGGATTCACACTTGTGGATTCATCTCATGACTTTAGCCATTAGATCATACTTATTTACAACTTGGTCACCAAGTTTAGGCACTTTCTTAACACTTTCCTAACCTCCTCATCCTAGCCTATATAAATGATCACACATGACTTAGAAAACTCATTCTCCTTTCTTTCTTCATCAATAAAAACGACACACAACAAATCCCTAGCACCATGATCCTTTGATCTTCAAACTATAAGTTACACATAAGAGTTCAAGGTCTTAGTATTCTCTACCTAGTTCTCAAGTTTGTTTGGTGATTCCATGGTTAAATTAAGAGCTACGCAAGGGTACTAGGGCTGAAGTTAATGGGTTTTCACAAGGGTTATATCAAGGCTAGCAAGGGTTACAAGAGTTATGGTGAAGGGTTTACAAGCTTAGGTTTAGTGTCCTAGTTCTATACTTGACTTCTTTTCTTTAGAAAGCCAAAAGTTGTAAGCAAACCCTTATACACTTTCTTGCTCAATATCGTTTTCATGCTTATTATGTTTCTTTCATGCTATATATGGTCTTTGTATTGTGTTCATGATGTATAAAAACTAGTAAAACAAGTTATGTATATATATGTTAACTTATGATATTTAAACAAGTAAACTAGTGACTTTTATGGAGAACCACGACCAAAATAGTATAACTATGATATTTTACATTTACTTACTGTTAAAGAGGACTTAACAAGGAAAACATAGCAATTTGAATCACCCAAAACGAGTACACGAGTCAAAAGATACGGCCAAAAGAAGTTAGCAAAACCAAAACGCCGAAACTGCCGATACCTATTGTTTTGCATTCTGCCATTTTGGAAGTCACCATTCTGTTCCGATTCATCAAAAAGTTAAAACACGAAAGTTGTCCGGAACGATGTTTTCGTTTAGGATCAAGAAGCTCGAGCCCTGAAAACGCTTTCCGAGTGATATTTTCTTCAAATTCTTAACAGCCCATTTTTAGACCAAAGTCACTATATAATAGTTATGTTTTACTAAGACCAAGAGGTCTAATGACCTAAAGCCAAGACCACAACGATGGATAAAGCCAAGGTTGAGTCTCAAGACCATGGTAACAATGACCAAGGCCACGGCAAAGCCACGGCTAAAGACCATATAACTTTTAAAGATCAAAACTTATATATATATATATATATATATATATATATATATATATATATATATATATATATATATATATATATATATATATGTTATCAAATACTACAATAGTAGGAAGCCTCATGTGAGGAGTTCATTAAGTAAGCCGTCGAGATGAGTTGTGGATTTACGAATTAAAGTCTCCTGGATCCTCGAACGTTTACTCCATGACTTCTGAATTATGTCGGCCCGAACGGTAGTAAGAGATATACAACCTATACATGTTTCATAAACCATTTATATTTAAAGACTTACACTATATACTAAGAACTACATCATGAACATTATGCAAGATATATATAGGCAATTCTTCGTATTCTTAGACGTTACTCCAAACCTAAGTCACAACGTTCTATTATAGGCTGCTCTTAGTGACTTTTGCGATTTGACTACCACTTTCATTTCACATCACTTAAGCTTAAGGTGAGTCATAGCCCCTACTCTTTTCATACTTATTTTAAACTCTTTTGGGGAGATACATGCTTAAACTACTTGCTTTCTCTTTTACTAAAGACAATTTTACTCATATGCTATGCTATACTTTTATACTCTTAAACATGATGTGTAGTTTTATTACGATATGTGCCTTAATGTGTTAAACCTATTCTATGCGCTATATTCTTTAACTACTGTTTAACTCCTGGATGGAGCCGATGGAGAGGTATTGATAGTACTATCGGGCTGACGCCCCCACCATTGCCATATATTCCTGGCCTTGGGTGAATATAATCCACTATGAAGCATTTGTGATTATTCTTGTCAAGAGGTTCAGTAGGCAGTGATACTTTACATTAAGCGTGCATATATCGTATACACATATATTGAAATCATACTATATGTTAGTAGTGGGTTGTGAACACACAGGTTGCAAGTCTCTTATGGCGGGACTTGCAACTAAGTGGATTCACGATGCCTTTGCTGTGTGAACATTCTTTAAAGGCTTTTCAACTGTTTTAAGACAAATTCTATGAACTCACCAACCATTGTGTTGACACTTTAGCATGTTTATCTCAGGTTAGTAAGGCGATAGCTAGTGCGTGGAACTTAGAGTCAAGCTGCATATTCTGAAGACTTACGCTTTTATCATTTACCATTCAAAACTTTGTATACATTTATGTATCATACTTTGGAATCTCATGTTTGTAACTTTGAATTCATTAATCGAATGGTAACTTTTCAAAACGTCTCATTTAGAGTTCGTTTTCTATAACTTGTACTTTGTATTATGAAGTAGCACCCTCAGTGACACAGTCTTCCGCTGCGGTATTTTGGGGGTGTTACAGATTGGTACCAGAGCCTTGGTTATAGAGAACTGGGTTGCATTTAGTGCCTAGACTATAACTGCTATATACGTTAAGACTCTCCTCTTTATTTGCCTTAGACACACTACATACACATACGCTTTTTGGTAGTTGTTGGTTTAGTTCCACGCTGTTAGATGATGAGACTTTAGTATTATAAGGAGCCCCAGAGATTAGTCGAGTCATTAAAAACATGGAGCTCAGTAATAACTAATTATTTAACTTGATCTTGTGACAGTTCTTCTTTGATGAGACACAAGATTTGAGTTAAATAATATTATTGCTTAGCTTTAGGGATTTGATGACTTGATTATCTTACTATCGGCCTCAGAAGGCGGATTTTTGTGTCGGAAATTCTTAAGTAGGATGATTTAAAATCTCCTTATTTAAATGGATTGGGACGCCTCTTCATTTAAATAAAGAAATTGTAAATCACCGAACCATAAGTTTATGATCCCTTACTTACATAAATTTGGACACTTCTTTATGTAAGTAAAGAGTTATAAATAAGTGGGCTTATTTGCATCCGATACGACTCCTTAACCACAACCTTAGACGAATCAGAGTGAACACCACTATTTTAGAGATCCTGAAATCCCGAATTCTCTTAGACACACCGTAAGTAGTTAACATCAACTGAACTTCGGGACGAAGTTCTCCTTAAGGGGTAGAGACTGTAACAATTCGCAATTTCAGGTTAACTTTTATTCCCGAAAATTTTACTATTCACTTTTACTATTCATTTTCCCGAAATTTTCCCGAAATTTGATTTTTGTTTCTTGGCCTCGAGTGATAAATCATTCCCATAGCAAATTAAAAGTTTGACACTCATCAGATCATTTTCGTGAAAGTTATTAAGGAATTACACGGAATTACACGTTTTAGGGTAAAACGTCATTTAAAGATTCTACGCACAACGAAACTCGACCGCGTTAAGTGACCCCGCATCAGAAAAATGTTTAGTACTCTCATGATTAATTAGAGAATTAATCATGACTGAGAAAAAACATGACCAAAATAAGCCTCGGCCGTGAAAAACTGGAATTTTCAGTTTTAAGCGTTTTTACTCAGCCGTAACCTTAGCCTATACCTACACCGCGTTTCTAAGACAATTTGAGTTTTCAACTTATTAGAATAAGTCAACATATTTTTCCCTCCTCCTTTGACCAAAAATCATTCCTTGATTTTATAAGTCATTCCTTGATTTTTAGGCTTACGGTTTTATGTCTAAAATACATTAAATACCAACCGACACTAGACAGAGCCCAGCCTAGACATTATAAGCCATTTTAAGTCATTAGTATTCTATTAGAAAAGTTACATTTTACTTTTCTCAATTTTACGCAACTTTCGTACGTTTTACGTATTACGCGTTTTAGACCCGTGTTTTCAGTTTTAGCAGGGTTTGAGCACCCTAATAGAACCTACCACTTATTTTATATTTTATTATGGAGTATATTGATAAGTTCTAGCTTATTTATAAGTTTCATATTTTTAGGATACCCGGTTTTACGTTTTGTGACTTAAGCATTTACGGTTAGCATTTCCCGGAGTCAAAACTAGCTACTTAAGTTAGATAATATCATCAAAAGTCCACACTTGCTCCCCAAGCCTTGTGAAACCGCCATTTAGGGGGGGGGATTCACACTTGTGGCTTTATCTCATGACTTTAGCCATTAGATCATACTTATTTACAACTTGGTCACCAAGTTTAGGCACTTTCCTAACACTTTCCTAGCCTCCACATCCTAGCCTATATAAATGATCACACATGACTTAGAAAACTCATTCTCCTTTCTTTCTTCATCAATAAAAATGACACACAATAAATCCCTAGCACCATGATCCTTTGATCTTCAAACTATAAGTTACACATAAGAGTTCAAGGTCTTAGTATTCTCTACCTAGTTCTCAAGTTTGTTTGGTGATTCCATGGTTAAATTAAGAGCTACGCAAGGGTACTAGGGCTGAAGTTAATGGGTTTCACAATGGTTATATCAAGGCTAGCAAGGGTTACAAGAGTTATGGTGAAGGGTTTACAAGCTTACGTTTAGTGTCCTAGTTCTATACTTGACTTCCTTTCTTTAGAAAGCCAAAAGTTGTAAGCAAACCCTTAATACACTTTCTTGCTCAATATCGTTTTCATGCTTATTATGTTTCTTTCATGCTATATATGGTCTTTGTATTGTGTTCATGATGTATAAAAACTAGCAAAACAAGTTATGTATATATATGTTAACTTATGATATTTAAACAAGTAAACTAGTGACTTTTATGGAGAACCACGACCAAAATAGTATAACTATGATATTTGACATTTACTTACTGTTAAAGAGGACTTAACAAGGAAAACATAGCAATTTGAATCACCCAAAACGAGTACACGAGTCAAAAGATACGGCCAAAAGAAGTTAGCAAAACCAAAACGCCGAAACTGCCGATACCTACTGTTTTGCATTCTGCCATTTTGAAAGTCACCCTTCTGGTCCGATTCATCAAAAAAGTTAAAACACGAAAGTTGTCCGGAACGATGTTTTCGTTCAGGAACAAAGAAGCTCGAGCCCTGAAAACGCTTTCCGAGTGATATTTTCTTCAAATTCTTAACAGCCCATTTTTAGACCAAAGTCACTATATAATAGTTATGTTTTACTAAGACCAAGAGGTCTAATGACCTAAAGCCAAGACCACAACCATGGCTAAAGCCAAGGTTGAGTCTCAAGACTATGGTAACAATGACCAAGGTCACGGCAGAGCCACAGCTAAAGACCATATAACTTTTAAAGATCAAAACTTATATATATATATATATGTTATCAAATACTACAATAGTAGGGAGCCTCATGTGAGGAGTTCATTAAGTAAGCCGTCGAGATGAGTTGTGGATTTACGAATTAAAGTGTCCTGGCTCCTCGAACATTTACTCCATGACTTCTGAATTATGTCGGCCCGAACGGTAGTAAGAGATATACAACCTATACATGTTTCATAAACCATTTATATTCAAAGACTTACACTATATACTAAGTACTACATCATGAACATTATGCAAGACATATATAGGCAATTCTTCTTATTCTTAGACGTTACTCCAAACCTAAGTCGCAACGTTCTATTATAGGCTTCTCTTAGTGACTTTCGCGATTCGACTACCACTTTCATTTCACATCACTTAAGCTTAAGGTGAGTCATAGCCCCTACTCTTTTCATACTTGTTTTAAACTCTTTTGGGGAGATACATGCTTAAACTACTTGCTTTCTCTTTTACTAAAGACAATTTTACTCATATGTTATGCTATACTTTTATACTCTTAAACATGATGTGTAGTTTTATTACGATATGTGCCTTAATGTGTTTATTCTTATGAAGCATTTGTGCTTATTCTTGTCAAGAGGTTCAGTAGGCAGTGATACTTTACATTAAGCGTGCATATATCGTATACACATATATTGAAATCATACTATATGTTAGCAGTGGGTTGTGAACACATAGGTTGCAAGTCTCTTATGGCGGGACTTGCAACTGAGTGGATTCACGATGCCTTTGCTGTGTGAACATTCTTTAAAGGCTTTTCAACTGTTTTAAGACAAATTCTATGAACTCACCAACCATTGTTTTGACACTTTAGCATGTTTATCTCAGGCTAGTAAGGCGATAGCTAGTGCGTGGAACTTAGAGTCAAGCTGCATATTCTGAAGACTTACGCTTTTATCATTTACCATTCAAAACTTTGTATACATTTATGTATCATACTTTGGAATCTCATGTTTGTAACTTTGAATTCATTAATCGAATGGTAACTTTTCAAAACGTCTCATTTAGAGTTCGTTTTCTATAACTTGTACTTTGTATTATGAAGTAGCACCCTCAGTGACACAGTCTTCCGCTGCGGTATTTTGGGGGTGTTACAATTAAACGAAAAATCGGTAAAACTATTCAACCCCCCCCTTCTAGTTTTCCACAATTGGCATCAAGAGCTACGTTACTCAAGCTTTTAAAATATATTGTGTTTTAAAACTTGAAACGATCCATGAATTTTGACAATTACAAAGAAGGGCAATCTATGCAAAGACCACCACATTTTGAATCAAATGATTTTATATATTGGAAAAACCGATTTGAAACTTACGTGAAATCTAATGATATATATTTATGGTATATAATCATTGATGGTGATAATATAGTTACGAATAGTAAAGATGAAGATCAAGAGAAATAAATTGCTAAAAATAATGAAGCTAAAATGATGCTTTACAATGCTTTGCCTAAGAAAGAATATGAAAGAGTCTTCATGTGTAAAACCGCCAAAGAAATTTGGCAATCTTTAATAGTCACTCATCAAGGAAACTCACAAGTTAAGGATAACAAAATTGATCTTCTTGTTCAACAATATGAACAATTTTCTATTCCCGAAGATGAGACTATTGATAGTGCATTTGCTAGGTTTAACACTATTATTACTTCACTTAAAGCACTTGATGAATCTTTTTATAGCAAGAATTTTGTCAGGAAATTCCTTAGAGCACTCCATCCGAAGTGGAGAGTAAAAGTGACGGCAATTGAAGAATCCAAGGATCTTTCAAGCATGTCACTTGATGAGCTAATTGGAAACCTCAAAGTTCATGAAATGGTAATGGAAAAAGATTCGGAAAGAGTTAATGGCAAGAAAGAAAAGGTTAAGTCCATTGCCTTGAAAGCTAGAGTCCAATCAAGTGATGACGAAGAATCTAGTTCGGATAGTGATGATGAAGAATATGCCATGGCCGTTAGAGACTTCAAGAAGTTCTTTCGTAGACGAGGGAAGTTTGTAAGGAAACCTAAAGATGACAAGAAAACCTTCCAAAAAGATCGTGATGATAGGAAAGGAAATGCTTTAGGTGTGGAGACACAAGTCATCTCATAGGAGAATGTCCAAAACCACCCAAAAGCATGTCTCAACAAGCTTTTGTGGGTGGTGCTTGGAGTGACTATGAAGAAGATGACGAGGAGCCGAAGAATGATGAAATTGCTCTCATGGCTCACGACTCAAATGAGGTACTTTCCGACTCATCTTACTCTTCTATTGATGATGACACCTTACAAAAAGAATATAACAAACTTTGTGAATTAAGCTTAAAAATCATAAACAAAAATACAATTTTGAAAACTAAAAAGGAGTTTTTAGAAAATGAAGTTTATGAGTTAAAAGAAAAAGATAAGAGATTAGAAAAGAGTAAAGGTATTGACACATCGTGCAAATCTTGTGAAGGGCTTAAACTTGAAATTGAGAAACTTAGAATTACTCAAGACGATCTAATAAAACAAACCACAAAGTTTAAGAAGTTCGATAAAAGTATTTTTTGTGCGGATGAAATTATGAAACTTCAAAAGTCACCATTTGATAAAACAGGACTAGGTTTCGTGAAACTAGAAACTTCGAAGAGTCAAACGAAAAAAGAAAAGAAAGCACAAGAAACTAACAAAAATGCTACAGCAGCCAGCGGAACCCAAAATAGGGTTCCGTCCGTTGAACCCAAAGGTTCCGCCGGGTCTGCAGCAGCCGTGACAACTTCCACGTCGAATCGTTCAAAATTTGTTAAAGTCACATATAAAAATGAAACAAAACCTGCTATTAAAACTGGAGTAGAAATTAGTAAAAACGAATTTAGAACTAGAACTACTGAACCGAGACCTAAGACTCCAATTCCCAAACGCCCCTTTCCAAAGAGTAACTACAACAAACGACCAAACTACCAACATGTTTGGAACCAAAACACTCCTGGACATTACCAAACTCCAAATTACATGTCATGGAACCCTTATGGTCTATTTTCATACTTGGATCAAGTTAATGGTATGCTTAACCAAAGTGGACCCATGAGAAATTGGGGACCAAATGTTTGAGAGTTTTTCGTAAAATAGGTGTGCCTCAAAGTATGTTTGGAACCGGATGAATGGATTAAAGATAGCAGTTGTTCAAGGCACATGACGGGTAACAAAAGCCTCTTCTCAACTTATCACAAATGTGATGGAGGTAACGTTACGTTTGGTAGTAAAGCTAAGAGCAAAATCATTGGAAAATGTACTATCTCTCATGACTCTCTTTTTATAGATGATGTAGCTCATGTTGATAACTTAGGCTTTAATCTCCTTAGTATTAGTCAACTTTACCGTAATAAGTATAACGTCCTTTTCAGTGAAAATGGAAGTAAAATACTTAAAGATGGCATAACCATAGCCAAAGGTGTTCTTAAGAATAACGTGTATGTCATGAAGATGGATCAAACATCTAGAGACAAACTTTGTCTTACTTCATTAGATGAATCTTCAACTTTATGGGATAGACGTTTAGGACACGCTAACATGAGACTTATACAAAACCTCTCCTCCAAAGACCTAGTTCGAAACCTACCCAAGTTGAAATATGACCAACACTTTTGTGATGCTTGCAAAGTCGGTAAAAAAGTCCATAGTAGCCATAAGGCTAAAAACTTAGTTTCTACATCTAGGTGTCTAGAACTTTTGCATATGGATTTATTCGGTCCATCCGCTATACAAAGTTATGGAGGTAACTTATATACGTTGGTCATAGTAGATGATTACTCAAGATATACTTGGACAAAAGTTTTGAAAAGTAAAAATGAAGCTTTTGATAAGTTTGAGATTCTAAGTAAGAAAATTCAAAATCAAGTAGGGTCTAGTATTGTGTCTATTAGAACGGATCACGGTCGTGAATTTGATAATGAATTTCAATTTGGAAACTTTTATGATAAAAATGGTATTACTCATAACTTTTCGGCTCTACGCACTCCTCAATCTAATGGTGTAGTAAACGTAAAAAGTGGACTTTGCAAGAGATGAGTAGAACAATGCTTAATGAACAAAACATTCCACAAAAGTTTTGGTGTAACGACGTTGACATATCAACGTACATTTTTAATCGAGTCTTAATTAGACCATTTTTGAATAAAACTCCTTATGAACTATATAAAGGCAAAAAGCCTACATTAGGATACTTTAGAGTGTTTGGGAGTAAACGCTTTATTCTTAACACCAAGGACTATCTCACCAAATTTGACCTAAAGTCTTATGAAGGTGTATTTCTTGGATATTCACAAAATAGTAAAGCTTACATTGTTTTAAACAAAGAAACCTTAAGAGTCGAAGAATCGTTGAACGTAACATACGATGAGAGTCCACCTCCCTCTAAGACATCACCTTTGGTAGATGATGACTTAGTTGAAAGTCAAGCTATTGAAAACAGGGTAATCTTAGAAAATGACAACGAAGATGAACCATTAAGCAAAGAAATTGTTAATGTTAAACAATCCAAAAGTCATCCATTAGATAATGTCATAGGAAAAATCAATGAGAGAACACTAAGATCTAAAGCCCAAAATGAAAGTAACGACTTTTGTTTCGTGTCAACCATTGAACCAAAAAACATTAACGAAGCCATAAATGATGAGTCTTGGGTAATAGCCATGCAAGAAGAGTTAAACCAATTTGTTAAGAATGATGTATGGACATTAGTTTCTCAACCAAGGAGTCAAACAATAATTGGAACAAAATGGGTTTTTCGTAACAAAATGGATGAAATTGGAATTGTGTCTAGAAACAAAGCTAGGCTAGTAGCACAAGGATATAATCAACAAGAAGGCATTGACTACGATGAAAATTTTGCTTCGGTTGCTAGGCTCGAGTCGATTAGAATCTTACTTGCATATGCAGGTGCACACAATTTTAAACTCTTTCATATGGACGTCAAAAGTGCATTCCTAAACGAGGTTATAAATGAAGAAGTGTATGTTGCTCAACCACCAGGCTTCATCGATTTTGAAAAACCTAATAATGTTTACAAACTTAAGAAGGCTCTTTACGTACTTAAGCAAGCTCCAAAAGCATGGTATGATCGACTTAAAACCTTCCTAGTTAAAAATAAGTATACCATGGGCCTAGTTGATAATACTCTATTCACTAAGAAGAAAGATTCACATATTATCATAGTCCAAATCTATGTTGATGACATTATATTCGGATCAACTTGTCAAGAATTATGCAAAGATTTCTCAAAAATCATGCATGACGAGTTTGAAATAAGTATGATGGGAGAACTTAACTTTTTCCTAGGACTCCAAATTAAACAAATAGAAGATGGTATCTTCTTTAACCAATCTAAATATATTAAGGACATGCTTAAGAAATTTGGATTAGAAGATTCGAAACCAATCAAAACGCCCATGTCCACAGAAACAAAACTCACCGAGGATGATTGGAAGTCTACTTTACCTAACGGCTAGTAGACCCGAAATTATGTTTAGTGTTTGTCAATGTGCTCGTTTTCAAGAAGATCCTAAGACAACTCATCTCGAAGCCGTTAAAAGGATTTTTAGATATATTAAGGGCACTACACATTTAGGTTTATCGTATCCCAAAGGAATGGGATTAGACACCATAGTGTATGCCTACTCGGATCATGCCGGTGACTATGTTGATAGAAAAAGCACAAGTGGTATTTGTACTTTTGTTGGACATTGTCTCACCTCATGGTTCTCTAAGAAGCAAACGGCTCTCGCTATCTCAACAACGGAAGCCGAATACGTTTCGGCCGGAAAGGCATGTCAACAAGCTCTTTGGATGAAGCAAGCTCTTGTCTACTACGAAATTGAACTTAACAACATCACCATTCTTTTTGACAACAAAGGAGCCATTGATCTTAGCAAAAATCCAGTTGAACATGCTCGTACCAAACATATTGAAATCCGTCATCATTTCCTTCGTGATAACATTCAAAAAGGAAACATCTCAATTGATAAAGTTTCTTCCGAAGACAACATAGCCGACATTCTCACAAAACCTCTTAAACGAGAACCTTTTAACCTTCTTAGGCTAGCCTTAGGACTCATGGAACCCACATTGTAGTTCTAGACATTAGACAAAAATCAAAACAAATCAATAAGTTTTTTTCTCAGCAGAGTCGGCGGAACCCTCAGCCATAACGGACGGAACCCTCCTTTTGGTTCCGCCGTATCCGCCGACCTGCAGAACCTTTCTCTTAGTTTATATTAAACCAAACACCCATTATCTCATACCACCACTTCCAAACTGCTACTATTCACTTCACCACTCATACACAACTACGAATTTTTTATCCTTCCTTCATTCATATTGCTCATCAATCATCATTGTAAGTATTCTAAACATTATTACACTCCTCATCTGAGTCTAGGAATTCCATTTTTGCACAAAAACAAAAACTTAGGGTTATGCATTAACTTGAGAAACCCATGCATGAAATTAGGTGTTTAACAAAACTAATCATGTTTCCCATAGTTAGGAATTGCATTATTATAAGTTATTAACATGTTTACTAAAACACCCCATGTCAAATTCTTGCAAAAATTTCTCACAAATAGGACAAATATTTTTTCGTCTCACATTGTAAATACAAAATCAAAACGTTATGTTCAAAAACATCACTTGCATAATGTCTCTTGAATGCTAATGGGAATACATAACCAATATGTATTTTCAGGTACATTCAAACGAAGCTACATTGAATTAGGAGCGCTTGAGTTATCTTTTGTTGTATAACTAAACTTGCATTCTAAAACGTTTTAAGCATCAAAATGAGTCAAGATAACCACACCTCCACATTGTTTTCATATAGGCACACACTAGAACATCCACATTACAATAGTCATTTACTTAGACTAAAATGTGAAATTTTGTTTTTCTAGGAATCATCATGCCTCCTCTAACCCATTACGACCACAAGGACACCATTAAGTACCTACCCAAACACCACAAAACCAAAGGTCTTACTCCAACTCAAATCGATGTTTTCAAAGCCCTAGAAAAGCGTTATGTCCACGAAGGTAGAACCATTGACCCATCCTTCATAGAAGGTACAAACCTACCTAATGAACTTGCAACCATCAACTTTGATTGTCTTCTAGAAATCAATGAGCCTATTTGTCCTAAGTTTATTTTAGAGTTCTATGCATCCATCACTCTCTCCACGGATGAGTATGCTCGCATGTCTATTAACTTTAGGGCTAGTAGTCATGAATACTCCTTCACTCTCGAGGAATTTGCTCAAATCCTAGGTGTCCCAAACCGTGGTACTTACATCTACTCCGACAAGCATTCCCTCTCAACTCTTGACACACTCATTGACCGAATCCATCCCTATGATTCCCCTCTTGTGTCCAAGGATGAACTCCGTGACAACCTCTTCAATAGGACCACCAACACTAGGAGAACCCGAACCGGAAATGAGGTCAACAAGGACCCATATGGTATGGAACTCAATGAACTTAAGCCCCAATTCAAGAAATGGGAGGAACTACTTAGAGCCAATGTCATTAGCACCAAAGGAAACCAGGATCATATCAATGTTTGCCTTTGCTACATGCTCTACTCCTTGTCCGTTAGGCAACTGTCACACCCCCAATTTACCTGACTTGCAGCGGAATGGAATACCTGGGGGTGTCTGTCATAGTACCACAGTTACAGTTACATTGAACGACCTAAAGTGTCGTTTGGAAAATACTGCATTTGATCATTGAAATAATCCAGAGTTTACAAAACGAGGTCCCCAAAATGTCTTGCATGTTTATGAAAACAAGTCCTACTAGATCAAATGTTTACATAAGTGCATGAAATAATGATGAGACGCGTCAACTCCGCGACTCCATGAAGGTCCAAATGCATGTCACATGAGCTACCTTAATAACCTGAAATACATTGCTAAAACGTCAATACGAATGTTGGTGAATTCCATAGGTTTGTAAAATGTAATGATGTACGGCCACCACAAGTAAAAGTGCAAGATAAAAATCTCATGAAAATTGTACAATAGACCTTAAGCTCATGACCCCGAAGCTATGACTGATGAAATTATATGCCCCTCCCGAATGTTTTACCAGAACACTCGTAACTGTGTCAAAATGAAATGCATCCGCTTACGGTTGGTAATCACTACCACGGATGGAGGCGTCACCCTCGATAGATCTATCCACTCACTTTCGCTTACCGGCAAATTAACGATTCATGATAATAAACAGGGGACTTTAACTGAATGGTAAAGCAACTTAAGCAATGTACATATGTTTTGGTACTTGGGTTCCTACTAAAATGATTGATGCAATTTATTCCCCCGTGGGATTTGAAAACAATCAAAAATATTGAATTGAAAACGGGGCTATGAAAACTCACCTTAAACTGATGATACTGTGAACATGTAATGAGCTGAAAAACAAGGCGCGCACACTAGCCGCAACCTAATGTGAATGATGAATGATCTAATTTAGATCACCAAATGATGTTATGAATGTCCATGCACATGTTCCTATACCACTCTACTCTTTGAAAAACACTTGTTGTTATCAAAATAATACATTTTCCAAGACTTGGGAAAATATGGCTACTAGAAAATAAACTAGTTGAAATGTGTGTCTATAAATATATATATATATATATATATATATATATATATATATATATATATATATATATATATATATATATATATCGTATGAATCAATGTTCGTGTTGAAATCCTCGGGTTGAAATCCTTGAAATAACGTCTTGTAGTGATAAAAAATACTTGTAATCACTAATACTTCGTTAGTTATGAAATTTGGGTACTTGATATTATTTCTAGAAATCTAGAGTTACTACGTAGTTTTAGCGTTATTATTTCTAAAAGCTGTCAAAATGAAATGAGTTTTGCCGATATTCAAACGTGAATATCTTTGTCGTTATAAGTCCGTTTTACTTGTTCTTTATATCCACGGTTACGTCTTAGTATGTAGTAATATATTTTGGAAAGCTTGGCTCCTCCGGGTTACGTCTAAAGCCTCTTTTTGTCCGACAAAAAACGTCCAACAGCATGTATTTTTCCGGAAAATAGTTTTCGTCAATAAACTTGCAAAAATCATAACTTCTTCGTTATAAACTCTTTTTAATCCGTTCTTTCGCCTACGGATTCGTTTTTGAAAGTATTTTCTAAAAATTTTGCCAAAGTTTACTTTATGTTTACTGATTTTCCTGGATTTACCAAAATGGGACAGAATGTTTATATAGTTGTTACAAACCCATTTTTCATGTTCAAAACTAGTTTCTACTTCAACCAAATCTCTTGCAAACACCACAAATCTATACTAATCCTACCATACACCTTCTTAGGGTGCCATGGGTTCCTAATCACTAGTAATCATGTTAATTTAACAAAGGAACACCTAAATCAAAATCTAGGGTTTGTATGTTCAAAAAGTTAACAAAAATAATGTGGTATAGCTAACTTGTACATGAAATTAAGCATGAAAACCATAAGATATAAGTGTTAATTAGATGAAAACATGAAAATAAATTTGATAACTCACTTTGAAATAATAGGTGATGAGATGATTAGAAACCTTGGATTACTTGTGTTATGATTCTTGATTAGGATGATGAAATGAACAACTTTGATGCTTTGTACTTTGAAAAATAATGGATTTTAGTTCATGGATGAAGTTGGGTCGTGGTTATGGAGACGAGGAAGAGAAAGATGAAAACTTTTGGAGCTTGAAAAGTTATATTATGATTCTAGGAAACTAGTTATGTTTATGTTTTGAGGTTTTTAGATATTTAGGCAAGGTTATAATGTATTATACTAGTACATGGTTAAATTTAGTCAAGTGAGCTAGGGAAGGTTGTGTGTGGTCGGTTTTCAAAGGAGCAAGAGAAAGAAAAATCGGTTTTGATCACTTAGACAATGCAGTGTATTATTAGTTGTAGTTTTTGTGTAAGTATTAGTTATAATCGGGTACCGTGTTTGCTAGAAATAAATATTAATGAAGTTAACTGGGACTTAATAAAGTCATAAAAATGTTAGAAATATGTTGGGTACAATTACTGAGTGTTCGGGTGATTATTGTTTAGTTTTCACGAAAACCGTCGTAATATTAATAAACTCACGTTATAAATAAAATAAATTTCCAAAATACTGGGTAAATGAATGTTATAACTTTTATGATGATAAAATGGATATAAAAATATGTCAGGACCATTGTGGGAATATTTAGATATATTCGTCGTGTATAAACCGGGTGTTAACGTTTATTTATAAATAATTATAAGGAAAACGTTAAATGTATCAAATATATAAATTTGAAAATCCTAAGAGTGGTATAACATGAAAATGTTGTTATGATGATATGCAGACTGTCTCTAGTCCGTATGCAGTGTCCTTACTGATAATGCATGAATTCGCATCTGAACCAATACGGTTACGCGAATTTAAATGCCCGTAAACTAAATTTACGATGAAATGAATAATGCACGTGAATGATGAAATCTTTTCCGGCAATGAATAGTGTTTAGTGAATAGTAAAATTTCTGAATGCTTCTCTGAATGTCAAACTGACACCAAATATGATGAATAGTTAACTGATGAATAGTGTTTGATGAATAGTGTTTTTCCAAAGTTCGGGAAATGGCCTGCAATGACCTGAAATGGTGAGTTGTGACAGTCTTCCCCTCTAAAAGGAACTTCGTCCCGAAGTTTAGTTTATGTTGGTTTCTGAGAACATATTGGTGAAATGGTGATGATATTCGAGAATTCCAGCGAACCCTAACGATAGGAATTCGACTCTGCTTCAACTGTTCGACCTAACTGTCCATGATTTCTGTTGGTTCTCTTACAAGGTCTGAGTTTGTCCTTGGGTTGGATTCCTTTCCAAATGGGATAATGAGTGACTAATCTGAAAAAAAATGATAATACATGGTTGTGTAATCATGTTGTTCTCTAACAAGGCTCAAGTCTGACGGCCACTAGGCCTACTCTGTCTGAAATATTACATGGTCCAGTGTATATCGGGTTTAACTTTCCAAGTTTTCTGAATGATATCATGCCTTTCCTAGGCAGAACTTTCAACATAACTCTGCCTACCAACTTGAAGTTTTAATGGTTTACGACTTATTGAACTTGTAACTGATTCTTGACTTGTAGGAAATTTCTGGTTATCTCATGAATGCCTACTGAACTAGTGACTTGAGCTTTTTCTAAGTTTGGCCCATTAATCGATGGTCTGTGCTTCTTAATGTTTTAAATGTGATACTGGTAATATATACTGCTGAATTCTGCCAGAACTCAAGTTTGTATGCTAGTTGGTCGATTCTAAAATGAATCTTAAATGGTCCAATATGCTAAAGGTTCAACCTCTCTTGTTATCAATTTGTATCATGCCAATCCAAGGCAATGCTTTTAACTTAGTTTGTTCTCCCACTTGAATCTGGATGGTTTGTTGTTCAGGATACCCAATCCAAATGATGTGTGTTATGTACCAACCTAACTTCTGCCAGTTTCTCGTTGTTGGTGTGATAACTATTGTTGTAGATGAATTTGATTTATAATAAATGATTAGTCCAACCATTTCTAGGGTCAATCACTCATGCTCTGAGCATACTTTCCTATGTTTGAATTGTTCTCTCACCTTGACCATCGGTCTGAGGGTGATAGGTGATGTTCACATCTAAATGGGTTTCTGAAGGAAATCCTGAAATGATTACTTGAAGTCCAAGGTGAATCGGTTTCCTTAACAGGAATAACTGAAATGGGTACAATAAACCTTTGTGATTAATTCCACAACGTTCGGTCCTTCGAACTTGGCGTTATCTGAAAGGGATAGAATATAGGTAACAACTTGATTCCTTGTGTTTTGTTCCAACGGATGATAAGACATATGTCCTTCTTTGTCTATTGGGTTTGGTCTCCACTACTGAAGTTCGTGATCAATTTGTGATGTTCCTCCTAATTCCTTGATCACATAATCCAAATATTCTCTATTGTCCAGTCACATATCCTAAATGCATAAGCGATGTTGTAGGGAAATTTGTTCTGGAAATTTGTCTCGCGATTGTGAGTTTTGGTTGAAATCTTTTTCTGAATAAACGAATTTAGAAAATTGAGCAAATGATTTACTGGGTAATATTTTTCTTGATGATTCAAAATCCAGTAGTTTGATGTCTATGTATATTTCTCATTGTACAATAGTGTTGCTAAAGATTGACCAAAAAGGATCGTACTTGTTCAAAATAGGAATTTCAGAAATCATTTTTTTCCACACAGTATGTGATTTATGTAAACGCATCAACTTTATTTAAAAGTGAAAACACTAACAAGGATAACATGGTAGAATAGGAAATGTTCGCTTAAATGCATAGATGTCTAACATTTAGTCCCTGAGGTTGGATAATGCCTATTGGTGGTTATCAGGCATAACTACAAGCATAGGTATTTAGACTAACTTATGTCCTGAAATTGTTTATCGTTGTAATAGACAAGACGAAGGTATCACTTGATGTTGTGTCGATGAATGTCTATTCTGTTTTCCCATGTAGATGAGGAGATATGTTCTTGTTTGATCTCTTGCTTGGTATGAAGGTGAGGTTATCTGAAATTTCTAGAGACATAATGCCTTAGAGGAATCTACATCGATATTCTTGATTCAAAAAATTGTCCTTTGTGAAAACTTACTGCAGGAAAGTTTTTGTATAGATGAGGCCATGTTTAAATGAAATGCTCTACAGTCTCCATTAGAAGCTTGGTTTATTTCTATTGTGTTGTCCTGCGGACATTTATTGAGTTCAATCCTGTAGCTCAGTCTAGCTAGTACCCTTAAACGATATAATGTGAAAAACTAAGTCAGTGATGGTGATTCTGATGGTCTCGCGGTATCTTAGGATTTGTTGTTGAGTTATGAATTCTCTCACTATATACTTCTAGTTCTGGTTAGTAGTTCTGTAATCCTTTCATTGCTTCTATTGTATAGAGGAATCCTGCATGTAATTGATATGGAAAGTCTCTCTTAGGGAAGTCAATGGGAAAATCCAACTTAATGGCTAAGTGAGTGACTGGTGGGTTAAGTATCCAGGGATAGTTCGGCAAAAGGGATGTTTATGAAAGAGTTCCTTTTGTTTACAAAACTTTTAAATGAAGATTGTTATTAACAATCCTTTAAAAAGGTAATTATTTCCTTCATGGCATAATCCTTCCTGAATTTTACATAGGTGATCAGGCTATGTACAATTGAGGACTAATGATGCGATGTTAGATTTTGTCAAAATATCATAACTTTCCTCAAAAGTTTTAGATAGTGTTCAACGCATTGTTATTAAAAATGGTATCCTGATGTTTTCTTTCAAATAACATGAAAATTGCCTCGCGTAATAATAGTAAATACTTGGTGTAATGACAGAAAATCAATTTATAGGATGGTAATAAAATAGCTTACTTCAGAAATTTTTCTGTAAAACAGTTTCCCCATATGATATTAAAATAGCTTGAATGGTGTATTGGATACGTGGGTGAATCTTGTTGAATGGTAATAGTCTACTAATTCGTCAAAAACGAAATCAACCTAATCCCTGAAAAGACAATGCTAAAATGTTGCGAAACGATTGAAGTCTGAGCAATCGGGATAGAAAATGGAGTAAACGATGGTTATGATTATCACTTAGGTAACAAAGGATAGATATTACATTGGATAGGAAAGTGCTTAATACAACTAGGTTATGTCATCGTACCAACGGTAAGTACAAAAGGAAAGATACAACCCTAAAGGGCTCGAACTACGGTTTATATATATAAACAAAGCTCCTCCTGCTGAAGCATTGTTGTTATCCTTGATGTTGCTAATATCCTGACGGTTCTCTTTCAACAGCTCACGCTATTCCTCGAGCGATTTAGTCTTGATTCCAAGTTCCTGATTTTTCCTTGTTCCTTAGCTCCGGGCAGTCCTTCCTGAAATGCCCTAAGTTTCCACATTTGAAGCAACTCACTGGGATCTTCTGATTTGTGAGTTTCCTACAGTCTTCAGTCCAATGACCCCGCTTCTTGCACACTCCACACGTTTTACTGCAATGACCTCGGTGATGTTGATTACACAGGTTGCAGTAAGGTAACTTTCCAATATACCTTCTCTTTGTGTACGGTTCTGCAGCAAAGGCTCTATTCACTTCTTGTCCTTTGGGTGATTGTTGAGCAGCGTTGCAACCTAGATTGTTGTTCCACCTCCTTTTATTGTCACTATTGTTTCCTGATGTCTCGGCGTGAACTATGAGTTCCTTTGCCTCGGTCGCCATTTTGATAGCTTCAGACATGGTATCAAGTTCCCATGCGATGACCAACATACGAATTTCATTTGAGAGTCCCCCAATGTACTTTTCAAGTTTCTTGCTTTCCGGTTCATCCATTGCAGAACCTAGTCGTGTTGATTCATAAAAATGAGTAGTGTACTCGTCAACATCATTTCCTACCATGGTAAAGTTTAGTGTTTCCTGTTCCCTTGCTCGTAATTCATTTCCTACACAAAATGTTATACTCATCATCCTTCTTAGTTTCTCCCAAGAGTGTGAGTAAGCAGCATCAACTCCCACCATCTTAATATGTTTGGTCCACCATTCCTGGGCTTGATCCTGAAAAGTGCATGTGGCGAACTTAACCTTGTCTTCCTTATGACAGTCGCCACATCAAAATATTGTTTCTATTTCTTCGAACCATTTGAGAAATTCCTTTGTGTCTCTAGTTCCGCTAAAGGAGGGAGGATTGCACCCCATAAATTCCACGTGAGTAAGTTCCTTAGTGAGGGCGGTGGCTATGTTCTTGGCAATGACTTGTCCATCAGCAGCTTGCGTCATGCTTGGAGTGGTTTGCTTAAATCTCTCTTCATCAAATTATAAGAGACCATGAGGATATAGTTAATCAAAGTCATCATATTCACAACATGTGAATATAATACATGAAAATTTTGGTCTACGTGAACCGATATCACAAATAGCACAACCATTTCTTACATAGTAGAGTCACACTTGATATATTTGTTTGTACAACAATCAAAAGACAACAAGTTCTTTAGACTATGTCCCACACCTTCTGAGGCTAGGATAATAGTAAAACTTAGTGAGGATATAAATCTGGTCTAGGGACGTCCTGGTGTCCCTCTGTGTGAAATCAGGTTCGTGGCATCATAATGTCGAGATAGTCCTGAAGTGGTGTCTGAAGTTGTGCATCTATCAAATCTTAGATAATGTAGGTTCTGAACCATTCCTGAAGAATCTGCGGATGTTCTTGTTGAGTCCGTGACATTGGTATTATCTACTAGGTGTTATCTAGTTCATGGCAAGTGGGAATGGAAAAGGAAATGAAAATGATGGTACTAGTGAATGGAATACTACCCTCTTTCGCGCTACCTCGCGACATCTAAGAGGTAAAACTGAAGTACGCACTATGGGACTACCAATAGTGTAATAATTAACTGATGGTGGTGGTAGTACCTGAATAGTGAGTGCTCTACTAGTGAAGGAAAGAAAACACACTATCTTCCTTGATATAAGCGTCCTAATAAGTCCATTAAGATTAAGTCTGAATACTCTACCAAAAGGCATTCTATGTATGGGCTGAATGATAGGAAAACCCTGTTCCTATGACAAATCAACGGTGCTAATGGTGGTAAAAGTGCAACTGATGGTATAATGGTAGTGGAAGATGACAAGGCATCTTCAATGTCAGAATCCGGTAAAAGGATGTCAGGGTGAGTAACTGAAGGCATGTCACTAGTGAACCAGGTCAATAAAATGATATACATATACAAATATAAGTATAAATAACTCGCACAGGGTATGCATGAAACAACATGTATCATGATTATGCACTTATGATGAAATGATGAGATGCTATGATGATGTGGTTATAGTCTAGGGTCTAAGATACATCCTAGTTCGCTATAACCTTAGCTCTGATGCAAATCTGTCACACCCCCAATTTACCTGACTTGCAGCGGAATGGAATACCTGGGGGTGTCTGTCATAGCACCACAGTTACAGTTACATTGAACGACCTAAAGTGTCGTTTGGAAAATACTGCATTTGATCATTGAAATAATCCAGAGTTTACAAAATGAGGTCCCCAAAATGTCTTGCAAGTTTATGAAAACAAGTCCTACTAGATCAAATGTTTACATAAGTGCATGAAATAATGATGAGACGCGTCGACTCCGCGACTCCATGAAGGACCAAATGCATGTCACATGAGCTACCTTAATAACCTGAAATACATTGCTAAAACGTCAACACGAATGTTGGTGAATTCCATAGGTTTGTAAAATGTAATGATGTACGGCCACCACAAGTAAAAGTGCAAGATAAAAATCTCATGAAAATTGTACAATAGACCTTAAGCTCATGACCCCGAAGCTATGACTGATGAAATTATATGCCCCTCCCGAATGTTTTACCAGAACACTCGTAACTGTGTCAAAATGAAATGCATCCGCTTACGGTTGGTAATCACTACCACGGATGGAGGCGTCACCCTCGATAGATCTATCCACTCACTCTCGCTTACCGGCAAATTAACGGTTCATGATAATAAACAGGGGATTTTAACTGAATGGTAAAGCAACTTAAGCAATGTACATATGTTTTGGTACTTGGGCTCGTACTAAAATGATTGATGCAATGTATTCCCCCGTGGGATTTGAAAACAATCAAAAATGTTGAGTTGAAAACGGGGCTATGAAAACTCACCTTAAACTGATGATACTGTGAACATGTAATGAGCTGAAAAATAAGGCGCGCACACTAGCCGCAACCTAATGTGAATGATGAACGATCTAATTTAGATCACCAAATGATGTTATGAATGTCCATGCACATGTTCCTATACCACTCTACTCTTTGAAAAACACTTGTTGTTATCAAAATAATACATTTTCCAAGACTTGGGAAAATATGGCTACTAGAAAATAAACTAGTTGAAATGTGTATATATATATATATATATATATATATATATATATATATATATATATATATATATATATATATATATATATATATATATATATATATATATATATATATATCGTATGAATCAATGTTCGTGTTGAAATCCTTGAAATAACGTCTTGTAGTGATAAAAAATACTTGTAATCACTAATACTTCGTTAGTTATGAAATTTGGGTACTTGATATTATTTCTAGAAATCTAGAGTTACTACGTAGTTTTAGCGTTATTATTTCTAAAAGCTGTCAAAATGAAATGAGTTTTGCCGATATTCAAACGTGAATATCTTTGTCGTTATAAGTCCGTTTTACTTGTTCTTTATATCCACGGTTACGTCTTAGTATGTAGTAATATATTTTGGAAAGCTTGGCTCCTCCGGGTTACGTCTAAAGCCTTTTTTTGTCCGACGAAAAACGTCCAACAGCATGTATTTTTCCGGAAAATAGTTTTCGTCAATAAACTTGCAAAAATCATAACTTCTTCGTTATAAACTCTTTTTAATCCGTTCTTTCGCCTACGGATTCGTTTTTGAAAGTATTTTCTAAAAATTTTGCCAAAGTTTAATTTATGTTTACTGATTTTCCTGGATTTACCAAAATGGGACAGAATGTTTATATAGTTGTTACAAACCCATTTTTCATGTTCAAAACTAGTTTCTACTTCAACCAAATCTCTTGCAAACACCACAAATCTATACTAATCCTACCATACACCTTCTTAGGGTGCCATGGGTTCCTAATCACTAGTAATCATGTTAATTTAACAAAGGAACACCTAAATCAAAATCTAGGGTTTGTATGTTCAAAAAGTTAACAAAAATAATGTGGTATAGCTAACTTGTACATGAAATTAAGCATGAAAACCATAAGATATAAGTGTTAATTAGATGAAAACATGAAAATAAATTTGATAACTCACTTTGAAATAATAGGTGATGAGATGATTAGAAACATTGGATTACTTGTGTTTTTGTGTTATGATTCTTGATTAGGATGATGAAATGAACAACTTTGATGCTTTGTACTTTGAAAAATAATAGATTTTGGTTCATGGATGAAGTTGGGTCGTGGTTATGGAGATGAGGAAGAGAAAGATGAAAACTTTTGGATCTTGAAAAGTTATATTATGATTCTAGGAAACTAGTTATGTTTATGTTTTGAGGTTTTTAGATATTTAGGCAAGGTTATAATGTATTATACTAGTACATGGTTAAATTTAGTCAAGTGAGCTAGGGAAGGTTGTGTGTGGTCGGTTATCAAAGGAGCAAGAGAAAGAAAAATCGGTTTTGATCACTTAGACAATGTAGTGTATTATTAGTTGTAGTTTTTGTGTAAGTATTAGTTATAATCGGGTACCGTGTTTGCTAGAAATAAATATTAATGAAGTTAACCGTGACTTAATAAAGTCATAAAAATGTTAGAAATATGTTGGGTACAATTACTGAGTGTTCGGGTGATTATTGTTTAGTTTTCACGAAAATCGTCGTAATATTCATAAGCTCACGTTATAAATAAAATAAATTTCCAAAATACTGGGTAAATGAATGTTATAACTTTTATGATGATAAAATGGATATAAAAATATGTCGGGACCATTGTGGGAATATTTAGATATATTCGTCGTGTATAAACCGGGTGTTAACGTTTATTTATAAATAATTATAAGGAAAACGTTAAATGTATCAAATATATAAATTTGAAAATCCTAAGAGTGGTATAACATGAAAATGCTGTTATGATGATATGCAGACTGTCTCTAGTCCGTATGCAGTGTCCTTACTGATAATGCATGAATTCGCATCTGAACCAATACGGTTACGCGAATTTAAATACCCGTAAACTAAATTTATGATGAAATGAATAATACACGTGAATGATGAAATCTTTTTCGGCAATGAATAGTGTTCAGTGAATAGTAAAATTTCTGAATGCTTCTCTGAATGTCAAACTGACACCAAATATGATGAATAGTGTTTTGATGAATAGTGTTTGATGAATAGTGTTTTTCCAAAGTTCGGGAAATGACCTGCAATGACCTGAAATGGTGAGTTGTGACAGCAACCCTTCAACCTTGCCTACTACATGGCCAAGATAATGGCCGACATTCTTGTGCAAGGCACAACGGCTATGCTGTATGGAATGCTCTTGACCCGTCTCTTTAGGTTCATCTCTCCCATTCCACCAACTCCTAGAGGTCTTCACCTAGACTACTCTCTCATTCCACACACTTTTGTCCCACTAAGTGATAAGAGAGTCTACAAAGCCCAAGGAAAACGTCCTCATCCTCCTACCTCCTCATCATCATCCTCAATGAGTGAAGATGAGACTTTGCCCAACTCTAGGCTCCCACCTCTAGAATACCTTTCCCAACTTCCGGATATTCTAAATGAGTCGGCGGAGTTCAAGCAAACAAAGGGGATGTTGAAGAATCTTGGGAGATTCCTTGGAAAGCTGAAGAAGAAGATTAACCGTCAATGAGAGCGGGTGTGTAGGAGTGTTTGGCATAAGGTGATATTTGAACAATTTGGTCGTTTAAACAATGTTTGTCCTGAATTTGTGTGTTGGTAGGATATTTGGTACAATTTGGAACATGTATTAACTAACTATGATGCAGGACGACAACATTTGGCATGTTGTCAAATTTTCAAGTTTATGAAAATTTCACAAAGTATAGTGAAATTCGCTAGCCCCCGGTCAAAGTCCAATGGTATGCGTGTTTACATGTCCAATTTTTGCATTTCCTAACCAGATATGAAATATATTTTTGTTTTTAGGAGTTTTCAAAAAATTTGAAAATCGTCTCGCGGGTCAAAAACGTGGACTGCCTTGTTTTTCAGCGCTGGCGGAACTGGCGGCACCCTAAAATGGGTTTCGCCAGTGTATTTTTCTGGAATTCCAAAATTGGCCCAACGGATCAGATGGAACCCTCAGGAGGGTTCCACCTGTGTAGTCCCAAGGTTCCGCCAGTAGACTTGCAAATTTTTTTTCTTCTTTCTCGACATTTCAAATTCCACTCAACACAATTCATCCTTTTAGATAGAAATCTATTCCCTACTATTTGTTAAGCACATTAGGGTCTTTCTCATCCTCTAGAACTCATAAAAAACCATTTCCCGCCAAATTTCAAACTTAACCATAACCACCTCAAGGAACCTTCACCCATAAAGGAAGGAACCCTTCCAAAGGTTCCTTGAAATCCGTAAAACATATACCTTCAACCAATTTGCCAAAACCACTAAGCATTTAGTGCAAATCTTTGTCTTCTTCTTTCACCATTTTCATTGGATTGACTTCCAATGATTTGACAACCCTCATTAATCTTCCAAATCATTAGCAACCTCCATTTTTGTATGGTTAAACATCAAATCCAAACACTCCTTCCCATACTTCTTCACCTCTATAAATTTAACCATCTTAGAACACCCTCAAATCACACCATCACCATCACAATCTCTGATCCTAAACCTCTAATCAACCATGTTTACAATGACAAAGTCAACAATAACCTCTCAACCATCTCGACCCATTCGGAGAACCGCACGCATAATTTCAAGCCACTTTGGTCCAACCACACAATCAACTTGAGTTCCTCATCCTCAGATGAATTCTCCTCACCCATCAAAAATGAACATTTTCTAAACCTTGTATATTCATATCCATCACCCAAAGGACCTAATGAGCTCACTACTCCACCACCAACAAAATCACCCATTGACCCAACTCCAACAAGTGCACCAATCCAAACATCCAAAACTCCATCACCATCAACACTACCTAAACTTGAACCAATGGAGTTATTTGGGTCTACTCCAACATCGCCACATCCTTTTGTCCAAGATCTCAATGATCTTCCACCAAGATAAACAAATCCACCACCTTTAACAAATCAAAACACAAGGCCATTGCTTGACCAAAATGAGCCTTTTCTCCACAACCAACCACCGCAACAACAGTACCACCACCCAAAACCATTGTTGTTTCACCCTATATTCAAAGACATCCACGATCCTCTATATGGAGAACCTAACTTTGAACAAAATGATCACCCAACACCACCACATTTCCAATCCCAATCCTTTGAGTCTTTCTTTCCTTCTTATGAGGAAATTCAAAGCATGGTCGAAAATCACCTCCATCAAGCAATGGAATTTCAAACAACCTTGCTTGAATCCATACCAAACCCATCCTCCACTCAAGAAACCAACACCAACCAACCACCACCACCATCATCAAACGACCCGTTTCCACCCACTCATCACCATGTTTGCTCACAATGTGAGCAAATGCTCAAAATAGGTAAAAGCATCAAGATGTTGCTTCACCAATTTCAAAATGAAACACGCTTTGAAATACAACACATCATAGAGCATTTGGATGCTCTCTCCCACCCAAACCAATCCTAGACCAACTTTGGAGGCCTTTTGCTCCACTTAGGAAATGTGTTGAATGACTTCTACTTATAGAAGTAGGATGTTATTTTTCTTTTATTTCTTAGTTATTTTTTTATCTTTTCTTTTTATTTTTAGAAGTAGGGGGATATTTTTCATTCCTTGTCCTTTGACTTTTATAAAGCCAAATTTTACTTGGAATGACATCTTTTACTACTATTTTATTTGCATTGTTGGTTGATCATATATGACTTGTGATTGTGGTTGCTTATATTGCCATACAGTGTGGTAACTACAAGCTTGATTATGTGTCATTATCACCAACTAACCATTTTTTTGTAGGTTCAAAATCCATGTTTCCCATCTTGGCACTCCTTTTAGGGGGAGTATCGACCAAGGGGGAGCAAATACATAGTTCCGCTTCGCTACTCTACTTTTTGTTTCGACAAAAAGGGGGAGAATGATATATAAACTTATAAACTTAGAATGATTTTCATCACTTAAGTAAAATAAGTTTAATATAACATTTTTTTAAGTCTTAAACACTAAAATTTTGTGAGTTACTTAAAAACAAAGTTTATGTTTTGTCATCAACAAAAAGGGGGAGATTGTTAATACAAAATATCGCCTAAAAACGTTATTTATATTTTACGATCTTTGCTAAGTTTTGTTAACGACAAAGTGTAAACTTTAGTTTCTAGTAAAACATAATTTTAGTTTAAAGACTTTCATAATAAGACATTTGCTACATTTAAATTTCATATAAAACACAACACTTTTTATATTTCTTAAAATAGAAAAATGTTAACATCACATCATGCATTTATGGTAAGTTTGTGTGTTTGACATACCATAAACTCTTACACATTTTTGGAAGCATTCTAATTTGATTCAATGTGTGTTTGACTAGAAATAAGTTGATGTGACCTTGGTTGGTTTGGAAAGATTTATTGCAAAACCTTCTGTCAGCCTGGCGGAACGCTGGAGGTACACAGGCGGAACCCATCTGAGGGTTCCGCCGTATCCGCCAGACATGCTGATGGTTTTGCTATAAATACCAAGCCATTTGTTTGAATTTTGGTTTTATCACTTCTCATTACATTTCACACACATACATTCATATCATTCATCTAACCCCTTAACATTTCATTTTGATGTGAAGTTTCTTTTGTAGCAAATATGTTCACAAGTTCATATAAAGTTACAAGTATTCAACACAACGTTGCAAGACTTGTTAGCTTAGCATCGTGTAGACTTTGTGTAGTTTACACTTCATTTGATTGTGTGTTTTTAGTTGTGATCGGTTTGTATTTTAGGCCTTAAAATACATAGTGTGACGAGAGTTGTTGTACCCTTGATGAGGCAAAAAATGATCCGTTTTTAGGGGGTCATTTAAGCCCGAATTCGAATTTATTTGATCAAATATTGCCCTAAAACGTTCCTTTTGTGATTTTAGGTACTTTGGGAGTGAAATCTGGAAAAGGAAGCAATTCGGACGTTTTTGGAGCATAAAAGTGAAGAAAACGCCAAAGTCTTAATTTTCCTTGCTGGGAACAGTAGGTGACGGCGTCAAGAAGGAATTCCTGACGGCGTCAAGAGTAATTTCCATGACGACCCAGTACAGATTTGACGGCGTCACGAAGTAGGGCGTCAAGAGTAAAAGTCACGACGGCCTGGAAATGCATAACACATGACGGCGTCAAAAGTAGATCAAGGTAGTCCGAGAATTATTTTGGCGACGAGGTGACGGCGTCACAAGCTTGGTCTTGACGCCATCAGACCCTTTTTCCTATATATAGTTTTCTAATTTTCACACATTAAAGAGAGAAGTTTTGGAGAAACCCTAGGTACGAACTTGGTGCGAATTTTACAGGTTTTTCAAGGGTTCTAAGCCATTGATACCTTTCATGTGTAATTGAGATAAGTATTCTTTTAATTCAATCAATATGTCTATGTGTTGGTTGTCTATATCTTGTTCTTATCTTAATTCCATCATGCTAGGCTAGATCTATCTTGTGTTTGCTTGGATCTAATGAAACCTAGATGTTAATTATGTGTTGATTACTTGTTTATAATTGTATTGGATGGGTGAATTCGATGTTAGGCTTAAGAAAACTAGCAGACTTCCAAATGGTAACATGCTTGAACGTCTTAGGAAACATGAACTGATGTGCACTAGGTTTTATTGGTTGTATTTAATGCATGAGCCACTGTTTATAATCCCTATGGTTGTGTTGGGCATGGTATAGGAGGAGATAAGAGCTCATAGGATTGGGGAGTTAAGTGCGCCACCCCATGAATGGTATTAAGGAATACAATCCATCATCCATGCAACTATAACAAGTAATTAACGTGTAAAAGATGTCTAGGGAGTAGTGAAATCTAAGTAAACACACTTTCTCCACTTATTGCTCACAACCTTAGTTAATTTAGTTTATTTTCATTTTCAGTATTTTATTTTGATTGCATCTTTAGTATTGCGTTAGTTGACTAGCAACTAATTCCGCCCAAATCCTTCAAACCCGAGATTTTTAATTGCTTTATAAAAAATATAAAAATACAAAAAGAATCATCCCTCACCTTTAGAACTAGTATTTAGGTTTTCTAATCCTAGCGACACTATTCCTAGCTAAACGATCAATCCCCCGGTACTTGTCACTATACTATACTACAACGATCAGGTACACTGCCTGGTGGGGGTTGTAAGCTTCTCAAGATCCCTTGAGAGGTAAAACCTGGTGCGACTCCCACGTACATCAAGTTTTTGGCGCCGCAGCATGGGGAATAGTTATTGTTTAGGTTAGAATATCTTTTTATTAGGTCTACTTGCTAGATTCCTTTCAAGTAAGATTTTATTTTTATTTTTAGGTTTTCTTTAGTCTATCTTATTTCTTTGTGTCTTTGTTCGTAATTCTTCACCACCCGACATCATGGACGACGGGAACATCCTTGAACCCGTCATCCCACCACAACAAAACCCACCACTAGAACCCCTTAGGCCCCGAACCTTAGGAGAGTATTCCCGACCTAGCCACCAAGGCTACCGAAACACCATTGAGCTCACCGGAGCCAATGTGACTCCCTTACGATCCGACACCATCCGGTTGGTGCAAAGCGGATGTGCATTCCATGGACTTCGTTCCGAAGATCCAAACCAACATCTTAAGGACTTCCTCAAAATCGTAGATTCCATAGACCTAGGTGTTGAAACTAGAGAGACAACCCGATTACGCCTATTCCAATTCTCTCTATGGGATCAAGCTAGTCAATGGCTTGAGCGTTTACCCGCGGGATCCATCACCACATGGGATGATCTCACCACTCGTTTCCTTGCTCAATTTTTCCCACCGTAAAGAACTACTAAGCTTAGAAATGACATCTTGATGTTCCAACAACGTCAAAATGAATCTCTTTATGAAGCATGGACTCGTTTCAAGGACTTACTCCAAAAAGTCCCTCATCATGGCATAGATCTTTGGCTCCAAGTCCAAATTTTTTATGACCATATCGATATCTCCACGAGGCGAGCCATTGACCAATCGGCCGGTGGTAAGCTACGTGATCTAAGTGCGGAACAATCATGGGAACTCATAGAAGATCTTGCTCTCTATGACAACGAAAGTTGGAATGATCCCCGTGATTTGAACAAAACGGTCAAGGCAATATCTTTGCCTTCGAACAATTCTAGCACTCCCGACCGTAGGATCATGGAACTTGAGGACCAAGTCAAGTTTCTCATGAAATCCTATGAAGCTCCTAAACCTTCAAGCCAAGTGAACAAAATCACTTCTTCATGCGAATTATGTAGTGGTCCCCACGACACTCGTGATTGTGTGGAACTCCCCGGAACAGCTTTTGCGGACTACGCATCCACGCGTACCGACGAAGTGGGAGATAAGTGGTACACTTTCAAGCCTGAGCCAAACCCTTACAGTGATTCATACAACCCCTCTTGGAAAAATCACCCAAACCTTAGGTGGAAACAAAATCAACCCAATTCTTCCAATCCGCCTAATCGTTACCAACCAAACGGTCCACCCTCCAACCGTACTTTCAACAACAATCCTTCTAACAACTATGGTAGCACCAACAATCTTGAAGGGTTGATGTCTAAGTTCATGGCATCTCAAGAAGTTCGCATATCTAAGTTTGAAGCCGATTTCAAACAAAAGCAAAGCGAGATGACCACTAGAATTGACGCATTCTTGAAAGTTCTCAATGACCGAGAAATGGGAGCACTCCCAAGCGACACAATCAAGAATCCGAAACTAAACGTTAATTCCATATCTTCAGTTTCGTCACCCACTTCGTGTCCACAATACTACTCGGTTAAATCAACGAGCACGTGTTTCAAACAAAACCAAATTCTTCAAAAGGACCAATCAAATAAAACACCCGATATAGAACCGGTCAAAAGTATAGTTGAAACACCTCCTACGCAAGACCTTGACGATGAATTCAAAGAACTTCACCTTGAACGTCCCGTCATTGATGTCTTAGCGCGTGCTCCTTACTATAGTGCCCTCCTAGAAAAATATGAGAAGTTTAAACTAGGTAAAAATGGGACCGCCTTCGTTCAAAACAAGTTACCAAAAAAGCTTGATGATCCGGGTATATTTGTTTTGCCTTGTAAGATAGGAAGATCCGAAGCTTTTGACACACTAGCCGATTTAGGGTCAAGCCTCAACTTGATTCCCTTATCCTTATTCACCGCTCTTAAGCTAGGAAAGTTAGAGGAAACAGAGGTATTGATAAGGCTAGCGGATGGGAGTATTGCCCACCCGGTTGGAATGATTAAGGATGTAGTTGTTCACGTAGGAAAGTTAACTATATTAGCAGATTTTCACGTCCTAGACATGGTTAGTGACACTACATGCCCATTATTGGTAGGAAGAGGATTTTTAGCAACCGCTAGCGCCATGATAGATTGCAAGGAGTCTAAGATAGTGGTAGGTGAAGGCGATACTTGGTCGGTGTACGATGTAAAGAAGCATAGTTATGATTGTGATGATGAACCGACACCGCATTGGGTAGAGATGAATAGGAGACCATCTAGATATGGACCTTGGATAGAAAGGAACTTCATAGGACCTTAATGCCCATTTTATCTAGAAAAATATTTCGTTGAAAAGACACATTCGGTAGAAAAACTCATAGCTAGAGATGAAGAGCTAGATCCCTTTGAGGACCCCTTAGTCTTTAGGAAGATGATTGAGTTCTTAAGCGTAATGCCTATTAACATAGAGATGAATAAGTGGAAAAGAGAGGGAGATAAGTGTAAATGGAGGTGGGACAAGCCACCTAAAGAAGGTGACGGATCATGGCATATGAGGATGACTTTGTATGATCCGGATGGAGAAAAGTTTGAAAGGTCATACCATACTAAGGAAACCGATAGGAAGTTGAAACCTAAGTTTGATCCCAAGGATGTCCTCAATGAGGAACTCACCCGTGTCACGTAGTAACCCATAACCTTGAGTCTAGCTACAAGACTCGTAAATAAAGAAAAGCGCTTCTTGGGAGGCAACCCATGTTTTGTGTGATTTTATTTTGTTTGTTTGTTATTTGCTTCCGTATGCATGCTTTGTTTTTATTGTTGGTTGATCATGTTTCTCAATTAAATAGTGGAAATACTTTACTTTGTTGTTTTGGCCTAGTCTTAACTCCACCTAAAAGTATTTTTGCAAAAGATAAGTGTAAGGGGAAACCCCAAATATGTTTTTAAGAAACAAACCGATCATGATTCTCCACAATATTAAATGAACATGTATATTCGTATTTGTTAGAGTCAAATGCTTGTATCGAGTCATAATGAAGTTTTGCAGGATTTTCCAGGAAGTAGGACCAAGTTTTTCCAGAAATTTTCCGGAAACTTAACATAAGAATTTCTGCAGGTCACTTCTGACAGCGTCATGAGTTAACTCTTGACGGCGTCACGTGTAAAAATCTGGAAATTTTACCGGTTTTGTTTTTCTAACGGAGTCTTATGGTTTTTGTGAATTATTAAGTTTTATAATCTCCAGGAGATCTGCAAACTTCATTCCACAAGCATTATATCTTATCTTGTCTTCTAGGATTTAGTAACTTATATAGGATACCGCCAATTTTACGCGAGGTTGTTTTGTCTATTTTTTCAGGATTTACAGGTTATGTTTGACAAGAAGATTCATTTTCTTGGAGGAAGATTTAACCTGGCCACCTTATTATCCATACCGAGCGAATCAGGGGAGTTAACTTTTACATTCTTTACTTGAACATTGGGGACAATGTTCATCTTAAGTGTAAGGGGAGGGTAAAATGATGATACCTTACATATGCACTTTCGCTTGAGTTTGTTTTGTTTAATAGTAGATGTGTAATAAAACTATGGAGAAATACTTGTTAGTGCAATTTTAGCGCCAAATATAAAATTTTTTACAACATTTAGGAGTGAAACTTTAGCCATAGCAAGCGTCTCATGGATAGGAGATTGTATGACTAGCACATAACCGTATATTCAGAAAAATTTTCCACCCAAATATGTGAGGTTCGCCTTTAGATTTGATAGGAAAAGCATTTACTATTAGTGTTTTTGAGTGTACCGGTAGCATTTAGATTCTAGAACTTGCGTTAGTGATGCATCCCGAGACCGCTAGTGAGACTACATTCGTGTAGTAGGATTTACTACATGATAAGAGGCATTAGGATCACCCTTGTGTTAAACCCGTATCATAATTACTTGACCATTTAAGTCATATTACTTGACTACTTAAGTCAATTAATTTTTCCCACACCCTTAGCGTTGTACTCATTTTTAGTACACGAAACCCCTAGTACACCCCTCCGAGCCTATCTTTTCGTTTCTAACTTTAAGCATTCTACTTAAAGGAAGAATTTGTTACACCCCACTTAAATGTACAACCAAATCGCCTTAGCCTTTCGTGTATGCGCTCATTTTTAGTGCATTATTGTTATTTGTTAAACCCTAAGTTAACTATCTAATTGATTACATGGTTGCTAAGTCGAGTCATATCCTTGTACATATTGTTTTGGGACGATTGGGACTCATGGGTAAAGTACTTATTTTATAGAGTAATGGGGAAGAACATCATTTTATTACCCCCATATGTATGTTAATCTTAAAAGTGCTCCAAGTGTTTTGATTTTCTTAATTCGAGTCAATAGATTAGTTTATTGTAAAGTATGTAAAGATTCAAGTGTAAGGGGAATTTCCATTCCCTATGATGTATTATTTTGGATGGTAGGGTAAGAGCGTATGCAAAAAAAATAATAAAAAAAATAAAAAAAAATAGAAAAAGAGAAAAGAGAAAAAACATACGGACTATCATCCCTTTTTATTCTATGTTTATTTTATGTTTATGTTATTTTTCATTTATTAGCTTAAGTCGAGTCTAGTCTTGGCTTAGCAACGCCATGTTGTACATGTAATTAACTAAGATTGTTAACTCGCCACCAGTAAAAACTTCATTTATCCAACAAAATCGTATATTTCATATCCCTACACCTAACGTTACAACCCTTTAAAAGACCTCTTTGATAGTTTATCCTAGGTGCTTATGCCATGTGGTGGAGGTTTGATCCTTTCCCAAGCCTATGGTAATCTATTTTGCTATGACAGGTAGTGAGAGATATCTTCCGTTTCCATATTGTGATATTACTTTATTACACCCGAGAGATGTGAGTATCTAAACATTATTTGTGAGGTGCTATGTCACAACTCGTAAATTCTGGTCTTTTCCCGAACTTTCAACAATTACTATTCATCGGTTACTATTCATCGATCACTATTCATCATTTTACTATTCATCATTTTTTAGGTCAGTTTGATATTCTGAGAAGTGTTTTAAAATTTTACTATTCATAAAACACTATTCACCTCCGGAGAAAATTTGTCATTTATACGTGGGTTGCGTCATTTTTGTAAACGTACGATTATCAACCTAATAAACGTTATCTTATGAACTAATATTTTGAATAATTGATCCGACACTCCCAATTATGGTCCTAACACATTTTATACTCATAGTAATAATATAAAAATTATATTATTAATTTGCCCGGTATTCTGGAAATTTATTTAATTTATATCATACGCCTAATTTATTTACGACGGTTTTCGTAAAAACTAAACAATACTCACCCGAACACACTCAATATTTATACCCAACATATTTTCACAATTTTTATAACTTTATTATGTCCCAATTAACTTCATCATATTTTACTTCAACTCGTCATGGTTTATTTTTAGTTAACTCGGTACCCGGTATCACCTAAAACTAATTAATATCTAACCAATGTATACCAAAAGTCAAGATTTCTTCACTTTTCTTCCTTTTTTCTCCAAATGCCGCCCCCCCCCCCCCCCCATACATCCCTCCCCATTTTATGGATCTTGTCCAACTTAAATATACATATAACTTATACTTGTCATTTATTTCATTTCATTTCACAAATAACAACTAGCAAACTCATCTTTTTCTCTCTTCTCTTGGTGATGATCGGCCAAGAGCAAAGACACAAGAAGGAAACCATTATTTTTTTTTGAAGATCAAGTCATAATCATGCTATATTTTCATTCCTTGTTGGGGGTTTTGTGATAAAACCCTAGGTTCTTTACATAATCATCTTCAAAACTCATCCATTCATCAAGTAAGCTTCAAGATCACTTGTTGATCTTTCCATATTTTCATTTTTCTAGTTTCATGTTGTTTATTCAAGATCTACATGCATATGTTAGTTATACCACTCATTTATATATATATATAACTTTTGAACTCTAGAAATGGATTATAGTTGATCCTTGTTAGATCCACTTGGTTTATGATGTTTAGGAACCCATGACACCCTAAGAAGGTGTATGGTAGGATTAGACTAGTTTTGTGGTGATTGAAAGTGGTTTGGTTGGATTAGAAACTAGTTTGGAACACTAGAAATGGATTTTAAACTTATATAAAAACCTACTGTCCTTAAAATGAAAACGTGGCCAACTCAGTGGGTTTGGGGTAACTTTTGACCAAATATTTAGAAAATACATTCCGAGACGGAACTATGGCCGAAAACGGGGATGAAAACGAGTTAATAACGAAGGAGATACGCCAAAAACGAGTTTAACGACGAAAACTATATTTTCTGAAAACTGCATGCTGTTTGGCATTTTTAGACGGACAAATAGAGGCATTAAACGTAACCTAGAGGAGCCGAGCTATCGAAAATATATTAGTATATACTAAAACGAATCCGTGGATATAAAGAACGAGTAAAATGAGCTTAAAACGACCAAGTTATACATGTTTTAAAATCGTCAAAACTATATACATATAGTCACTACTAGAAATAATATAACTACGTACTAAACAATATATTTTCTAGATTTCTTATTCAAGGGGTTTATTTTTAATTAACGAGATACGTACGACTCAAGGTTTATTTATGCGACTACTAGACGATATCTTAAGGTTTTCAAAACGAGGAATATAACACTAACGTTTTTATATACGATATATTACGACAAGTTTTTATAAGCCTAGTTGGACTTATTTTTCTTAAGTATGGAAAATACTTTACTTTGACAATAACTATTATTTCCAAGTTACGAGTGGTATAGGTATCATGTGCATGTGCATTCATTACACCCTTTCATGATCTAAGTAGATCACTATCATTCATTTAGGTTGCGGTTAGAGATCGAACCACATTTTCTGTGTATCCACTTTGTCATCGTAGCTATCGCACCAGGTGAGTCATAGCCCCACTTTTACTCTTTATACTTGTTTTAACTCTTTGGGGGAGATACATGCTCAACTATTTGCTTACTAGTATAAATACTCAAAACATACTTTCTTGATACTCAAAACATTTATACTTGATTGTCTTATACTTGATTATACTTATACTTGATTTTATACATACGTGATTGTGTTATACTTAACTGTGTTATACTTACTTGATACTTGAAACGACACCCAGTAAATTTTTATGCTTTGGGAAACGACACCCAGTAATCTGTCAAAGGAGAGGTATTGATAGTACTATTATGGGGAAACACCCCCCACCCAAGTCCAAAACAGAGGCGACGTTGGGTGACAGGTACTATTTGGGATGGTGGTTCCCCGCCTTTGTGTCTATGCTTGACCTTGGGTGAATATAATCCTGAGAAACTATACATTGTAGCAGTGGGTTGTGAACACACAGGTTACAAGGCTCTTATGGCGGGACTTGTAACTGAGTGGATTTACGATGCCTTTGCTGGGAAACTTTTATACATATGCATAAACTTTATTTGTTAAACAAACTCTATGAACTCACCAACCTCGTGTTGACACTTTAGCATGTATTTTCAGGTTTTAACCAATGGCACGCTACTGGAGGTTTTGGCAGGGTACGGCATGGTCATAGAAGACTCTGATTATTTATTTGGGGACCGTTTTAAAAACTATTTTAAGGGCCTACTTCCGCACTACTTTTAACAATGTAAATACAATATTTTTGACTTAACTATTTTATTCTAAATAATTGAAGTGAAAACCATTTTTGAACTTGTGTTGTAATACCAATTGAGTTACACCCCAGCTACATGTATGCTTCCGCTGGACCCGATCTTGGGGGTGTGACAGATTGGTATCAGAGCTCTGGCTATAGCGAACTAAGTGTTTTTAAAACCTAGACTATAGCTACTTTTATGAAAAACTTAACCCTATGACCGTCACGTGCCTGCCTGCCAAGCTGATGCCTCACTTGTGGTTTGTTGCTGACTTAGGTGATGAGATTTGTGTCTCATTATCTGGTATATTATATTCACTTATTCTAGTTGATTACTATAATTATCCTTCATATAAGCATGTTCACGTATCATATATGTCACCCTGGTATGTATCTCCTGGCATAGTTTCATCATTTGACGTCGAGTTTGGTCACCTGCCTTAGTCTTTCTGTACGTCTTGGTAGTATAACTGAGCTGAGTATTTCAAAATTCATGGAACCTCGGTGGAATATAGACTAGTCACCTATATTCAACCCGGGATAGTGGGACATAGGCTGACTACCTATATCCGACTAAGAAATGAATTTTGCAACACTGAGAACGGTTATAATAAAATTTTGTCTGGATTGAATCCTCTACTCAATTTCCATGTTTCATTCATGTGTGTGTAAACCCTCGTTGTCAGAACGCTTATACTTTTCATCACCTCGTGAACCGCCGCCTAGAAACACGTCAACTTGTCATTTCATCTCATAAATCTTCACCTTTATAACACTTCGGAGGCCAACGTTAACTGAACTTCGGGACGAAGTTCCTTAAGGGGTAGAGACTGTCACAACTCGTAAATTCTGGTCTTTTCCCGAACTTTCAACAATTACTATTCATCGGTTACTATTCATCGATCACTATTCATCATTTTTGAGGTCAGTTTGATATTCTGAGAAGTGTTTTAAAATTTTACTATTCATAAAACACTATTCACCTCCGGAGAAAATTTGTCATTTATACGTGGGTTGCGTCATTTTTGTAAACGTACGATTATCAACCTAATAAACGTTATCTTATGAACTAATATTTTGAATAATTGATCCGACACTCCCAATTATGGTCCTAACACATTTTATACTCATAGTAATAATATAAAAATTATATTATTAATTTGCCCGGTATTCTGGAAATTTATTTAATTTATATCATACGCCTAATTTATTTACGACGGTTTTCGTAAAAACTAAACAATACTCACCCGAACACACTCAATATTTATACCCAACATATTTTCACAATTTTTATAACTTTATTATGTCCCAATTAACTTCATCATATTTTACTTCAACTCGTCATGGTTTATTTTTAGTTAACTCGGTACCCGGTATCACCTAAAACTAATTAATATCTAACCAATGTATACCAAAAGTCAAGATTTCTTCACTTTTCTTCCTTTTTTCTCCAAATGCCGCCCCCCCCCCCCCCCCCCCATACATCCCTCCCCATTTTATGGATCTTGTCCAACTTAAATATACATATAACTTACACTTGTCATTTATTTCATTTCATTTCACAAATAACAACTAGCAAACTCATCTTTTTCTCTCTTCTCTTGGTGATGATCGGCCAAGAGCAAAGACACAAGAAGGAAACCATTATTTTTTTTTGAAGATCAAGTCATAATCATGCTATATTTTCATTCCTTGTTGGGGGTTTTGTGATAAAACCCTAGGTTCTTTACATAATCATCTTCAAAACTCATCCATTCATCAAGTAAGCTTCAAGATCACTTGTTGATCTTTCCATATTTTCATTTTTCTAGTTTCATGTTGTTTATTCAAGATCTACATGCATATGTTAGTTATACCACTCATTTATATATATATATATATATATATATATATATATATATATATATATATATATATATATAACTTTTGAACTCTAGAAATGGATTATAGTTGATCCTTGTTAGATCCACTTGGTTTATGATGTTTAGGAACCCATGACACCCTAAGAAGGTGTATGGTAGGATTAGACTAGTTTTGTGGTGATTGAAAGTGGTTTGGTTGGATTAGAAACTAGTTTGGAACACTAGAAATGGATTTTAAACTTATATAAAAACCTACTGTCCTTAAAATGAAAACGTGGCCAACTCAGTGGGTTTGGGGTAACTTTTGACCAAATATTTAGAAAATACATTCCGAGACGGAACTATGGCCGAAAACGGGGATGAAAACGAGTTAATAACGAAGGAGATACGCCAAAAACGAGTTTAACGACGAAAACTATATTTTCTGAAAACTGCATGCTGTTTGGCATTTTTAGACGGACAAATAGAGGCGTTAAACGTAACCTAGAGGAGCCGAGCTATCGAAAATATATTAGTATATACTAAAACGAATCCGTGGATATAAAGAACGAGTAAAATGAGCTTAAAACGACCAAGTTATACATGTTTTAAAATCGTCAAAACTATATACATATAGTCACTACTAGAAATAATATAACTACGTACTAAACAATATATTTTCTAGATTTCTTATTCAAGGGGTTTATTTTTAATTAACGAGATACGTACGACTCAAGGTTTATTTATGCGACTACTAGACGATATCTTAAGGTTTTCAAAACGAGGAATATAACACTAACGTTTTTATATACGATATATTACGACAAGTTTTTATAAGCCAAGTTGGACTTATTTTTCTTAAGTATGGAAAATACTTTACTTTGACAATAACTATTATTTCCAAGTTACGAGTGGTATAGGTATCATGTGCATGTGCATTCATTACACCCTTTCATGATCTAAGTAGATCACTATCATTCATTTAGGTTGCGGTTAGAGATCGAACCACATTTTCTGTGTATCCACTTTGTCATCGTAGCTATCGCACCAGGTGAGTCATAGCCCACTTTTACTCTTTATACTTGTTTTAACTCTTTGGGGGAGATACATGCTCAACTATTTGCTTACTAGTATAAATACTCAAAACATACTTTCTTGATACTCAAAACATTTATACTTGATTGTCTTATACTTGATTATACTTATACTTGATTTTATACATACGTGATTGTGTTATACTTAACTGTGTTATACTTACTTGATACTTGAAACGACACCCAGTAAATTTTTATGCTTTGGGAAACGACACCCAGTAATCTGTCAAAGGAGAGGTATTGATAGTACTATTATGGGGAAACACCCCCCACCCAAGTCCAAAACAGAGGCGACGTTGGGTGACAGGTACTATTTGGGATGGTGGTTCCCCGCCTTTGTGCCTATGCTTGACCTTGGGTGAATATAATCCTGAGAAACTATACATTGTAGCAGTGGGTTGTGAACACACAGGTTACAAGGCTCTTATGGCGGGACTTGTAACTGAGTGGATTTACGATGCCTTTGCTGGGAAACTTTTATACATATGCATAAACTTTATTTGTTAAACAAACTCTATGAACTCACCAACCTCGTGTTGACACTTTAGCATGTATTTTCAGGTTTTAACCAATGGCACGCTACTGGAGGTTTTGGCAGGGTACGGCATGGTCATAGAAGACTCTGATTATTTATTTGGGGACCGTTTTAAAAACTATTTTAAGGGCCTACTTCCGCACTACTTTTAACAATGTAAATACAATATTTTTGACTTAACTATTTTATTCTAAATAATTGAAGTGAAAACCATTTTTGAACTTGTGTTGTAATACCAATTGAGTTACACCCCAGCTACATGTATGCTTCCGCTGGACCCGATCTTGGGGGTGTGACAGATTGGTATCAGAGCTCTGGCTATAGCGAACTAAGTGTTTTTAAAACCTAGACTATAGCTACTTTTATGAAAAACTTAACCCTATGACCGTCACGTGCCTGCCTGCCAAGCTGATGCCTCACTTGTGGTTTGTTGCTGACTTAGGTGATGAGATTTGTGTCTCATTATCTGGTATATTATATTCACTTATTCTAGTTGATTACTATAATTATCCTTCATATAAGCATGTTCACGTATCATATATGTCACCCTGGTATGTATCTCCTGGCATAGTTTCATCATTTGACGTCGAGTTTGGTCACCTGCCTTAGTCTTTCTGTACGTCTTGGTAGTATAACTGAGCTGAGTATTTCAAAATTCATGGAACCTCGGTGGAATATAGACTAGTCACCTATATTCAACCCGGGATAGTGGGACATAGGCTGACTACCTATATCCGACTAAGAAATGAATTTTGCAACACTGAGAACGGTTATAATAAAATTTTGTCTGGATTGAATCCTCTACTCAATTTCCATGTTTCATTCATGTGTGTGTAAACCCTCGTTGTCAGAACGCTTATACTTTTCATCACCTCGTGAACCGCCGCCTAGAAACACGTCAACTTGTCATTTCATCTCATAAATCTTCACCTTTATAACACTTCGGAGGCCAACGTTAACTGAACTTCGGGACGAAGTTCCTTAAGGGGTAGAGACTGTCACAACTCGTAAATTCTGGTCTTTTCCCGAACTTTCAACAATTACTATTCATCGGTTACTATTCATCGATCACTATTCATCATTTTTGAGGTCAGTTTGATATTCTGAGAAGTGTTTTAAAATTTTACTATTCATAAAACACTATTCACCTCCGGAGAAAATTTGTCATTTATACGTGGGTTGCGTCATTTTTGTAAACGTACGATTATCAACCTAATAAACGTTATCTTATGAACTAATATTTTGAATAATTGATCCGACACTCCCAATTATGGTCCTAACACATTTTATACTCATAGTAATAATATAAAAATTATATTATTAATTTGCCCGGTATTCTGGAAATTTATTTAATTTATATCATACGCCTAATTTATTTACGACGGTTTTCGTAAAAACTAAACAATACTCACCCGAACACACTCAATATTTATACCCAACATATTTTCACAATTTTTATAACTTTATTATGTCCCAATTAACTTCATCATATTTTACTTCAACTCGTCATGGTTTATTTTTAGTTAACTCGGTACCCGGTATCACCTAAAACTAATTAATATCTAACCAATGTATACCAAAAGTCAAGATTTCTTCACTTTTCTTCCTTTTTTCTCCAAATGCCGCCCCCCCCCCCCCCCCTATACATCCCTCCCCATTTTATGGATCTTGTCCAACTTAAATATACATATAACTTATACTTGTCATTTATTTCATTTCATTTCACAAATAACAACTAGCAAACTCATCTTTTTCTCTCTTCTCTTGGTGATGATCGGCCAAGAGCAAAGACACAAGAAGGAAACCATTATTTTTTTTTGAAGATCAAGTCATAATCATGCTATATTTTCATTCCTTGTTGGGGGTTTTGTGATAAAACCCTAGGTTCTTTACATAATCATCTTCAAAACTCATCCATTCATCAAGTAAGCTTCAAGATCACTTGTTGATCTTTCCATATTTTCATTTTTCTAGTTTCATGTTGTTTATTCAAGATCTACATGCATATGTTAGTTATACCACTCATTTATATATATATATATATAACTTTTGAACTCTAGAAATGGATTATAGTTGATCCTTGTTAGATCCACTTGGTTTATGATGTTTAGGAACCCATGACACCCTAAGAAGGTGTATGGTAGGATTAGACTAGTTTTGTGGTGATTGAAAGTGGTTTGGTTGGATTAGAAACTAGTTTGGAACACTAGAAATGGATTTTAAACTTATATAAAAACCTACTGTCCTTAAAATGAAAACGTGGCCAACTCAGTGGGTTTGGGGTAACTTTTGACCAAATATTTAGAAAATACATTCCGAGACGGAACTATGGCCGAAAACGGGGATGAAAACGAGTTAATAACGAAGGAGATACGCCAAAAACGAGTTTAACGACGAAAACTATATTTTCTGAAAACTGCATGCTGTTTGGCATTTTTAGACGGACAAATAGAGGCATTAAACGTAACCTAGAGGAGCCGAGCTATCGAAAATATATTAGTATATACTAAAACGAATCCGTGGATATAAAGAACGAGTAAAATGAGCTTAAAACGACCAAGTTATACATGTTTTAAAATCGTCAAAACTATATACATATAGTCACTACTAGAAATAATATAACTACGTACTAAACAATATATTTTCTAGATTTCTTATTCAAGGGGTTTATTTTTAATTAACGAGATACGTACGACTCAAGGTTTATTTATGCGACTACTAGACGATATCTTAAGGTTTTCAAAACGAGGAATATAACACTAACGTTTTTATATACGATATATTACGACAAGTTTTTATAAGCCTAGTTGGACTTATTTTTCTTAAGTATGGAAAATACTTTACTTTGACAATAACTATTATTTCCAAGTTACGAGTGGTATAGGTATCATGTGCATGTGCATTCATTACACCCTTTCATGATCTAAGTAGATCACTATCATTCATTTAGGTTGCGGTTAGAGATCGAACCACATTTTCTGTGTATCCACTTTGTCATCGTAGCTATCGCACCAGGTGAGTCATAGCCCCACTTTTACTCTTTATACTTGTTTTAACTCTTTGGGGGAGATACATGCTCAACTATTTGCTTACTAGTATAAATACTCAAAACATACTTTCTTGATACTCAAAACATTTATACTTGATTGTCTTATACTTGATTATACTTATACTTGATTTTATACATACGTGATTGTGTTATACTTAACTGTGTTATACTTACTTGATACTTGAAACGACACCCAGTAAATTTTTATGCTTTGGGAAACGACACCCAGTAATCTGTCAAAGGAGAGGTATTGATAGTACTATTATGGGGAAACACCCCCCACCCAAGTCCAAAACAGAGGCGACGTTGGGTGACAGGTACTATTTGGGATGGTGGTTCCCCGCCTTTGTGTCTATGCTTGACCTTGGGTGAATATAATCCTGAGAAACTATACATTGTAGCAGTGGGTTGTGAACACACAGGTTACAAGGCTCTTATGGCGGGACTTGTAACTGAGTGGATTTACGATGCCTTTGCTGGGAAACTTTTATACATATGCATAAACTTTATTTGTTAAACAAACTCTATGAACTCACCAACCTCGTGTTGACACTTTAGCATGTATTTTCAGGTTTTAACCAATGGCACGCTACTGGAGGTTTTGGCAGGGTACGGCATGGTCATAGAAGACTCTGATTATTTATTTGGGGACCGTTTTAAAAACTATTTTAAGGGCCTACTTCCGCACTACTTTTAACAATGTAAATACAATATTTTTGACTTAACTATTTTATTCTAAATAATTGAAGTGAAAACCATTTTTGAACTTGTGTTGTAATACCAATTGAGTTACACCCCAGCTACATGTATGCTTCCGCTGGACCCGATCTTGGGGGTGTGACATGCTAGTATATGACCTCCGTGCTTGTCTATTGGTCTTTAGTGGAATGATTATTTGTTGTAATTACTTTTATATTAGTGTTAAATGACCCCTAACTTGTATTTTGACTAGAATAAAAGCGCATTTGCTTGAGGACAAGCAAATCTCAAGTGTAAGGGTATATGATGAGGCGAAAAATGATCCGTTTTTAGGGGGTCATTTAAGCCCGAATTTGAATTTATTTGATCAAATATTGCCCTAAATCGTTCCTTTTGTGATTTTAGGTACTTTGGGAGTGAACTCTGGAAAAGGAAGCAATTCGGACGTTTTTGGAGCATAAAAGTGAAGAAAACGCCAAAGTCTTAATTTTCCTTGCTGGGAACAGTAGGAATTCCTGACGGCGTCAAGAGTAATTTCCATGATGACCCAGTACAGATTTGACGGCGTCACGAAGTAGGGCGTCAAGAGTAAAAGTCATGACGGCCTGGAAATGCATAACACATGACGGCTTCAAAAGTAGATCAAGGCAGTCCGAGAATTATTTTGGCGGCGAGGTGACGGCGTCACAAGCTTGGTCTTGACGCCGTCAGACCCTTTTTCCTATATATAGTTTTCTAATTTTCACACATTAAAGAGAGAAGTTTTGGAGAAACCCTAGGTACGAACTTGGTGCGAATTTTACAGGTTTTTCAAGGGTTCTAAGCCCTTGATACCTTTCATGTGTAATTGAGATAAGCATTCTTTTAATTCAATCAATATGTCTATGTGTTGGTTGTCTATATCTTGTTCTTGTCTTAATTCCATCATGCTAGGCTAGATCTATCTTGTGTTTGCTTGGATCTAATGAAACCTAGATGTTAATTATGTGTTGATTACTTGTTTATAATTGTATTGGATGGGTGAATTCGATGTTAGGCTTAAGAAAACTGGCAGACTTCCAAATGGTAACATGCTTGAACGTCTTAGGAAACATGAACTGATGTGCACTAGGTTTTATTGGTTGTATTTAATGCATGAGCCACTGTTTATAATCCCTATGGTTGTGCTGGGCATGGTATAGGAGGAGATAAGAGCTCATAGGATTGAGGAGTTAAGTGCGCCACCCCATGAATGGTATTAAGGAATACAATCCGTCATCCATGCAACTATAACAAGTAATTAACGCGTAAAAGATGTCTAGGGAGTAGTGAAATCCAAGTAAACACATTTTCTCCACTTATTGCTCACAACCTTAGTTAATTTAGTTTATTTTCATTTTCAGTATTTTATTTTGATTGCATCTTTAGTATTGGGTTAGTTGACTAGCAACTAATTCTGCCCAAATCCTTCAAACCCGAGATTTTAAATTGCTTTATAAAAAATATAAAAATACAAAAAGAATCATCCCTTACCTTTAGAACTAGTATTTAGGTTTTCTAATCCTAGCGACACTATTCCTAGCTGAACGATCAATCCCCCGGTACTTGTCACTATACTATACTACAACGATCAGGTACACTGCCTGGTGGGGGTTGTAAGCTTCTCAAGATCCCTTGAGAGGTAAAACCTGGTGCGACTCCCACGTACATCAACCCTTGTAAAAGAACTAACGGGAGTGGTTATACCCTTGTAAAAGAACTCAACATCCAGCTTAGTGTCGGTAATCGTGTAAGCGACGTGTAAGGTTTTCTCCGCCGGTGAAAGGAGCTTGTTGACTAGTGAAAGAAACTCTCGAGTTGGATACTCGGGGCGTGGACGTAGGGCAAGGAAAAAGAGTCCTTGTAGCTGAACCACGATAAATACTCGTGTTGTGGTTTGATCGTTTCTTTGTTTATACTTGCATGTTATATATTGTCTTTGTGTTCATATCTTTGATTAAACGGAAAGTTTCAAAAGATAATTAAACGAAAAACCGGTAAAACTATTCAACCCCCCTTCTAGTTTTCCACAATTGGCATCAAGAGCTACGTTACTCAAGCTTTTAAAATATATTGTGTTTTAAAACTTGAAACGATCCATGGATTTTGAAAATTACAAAAAAGGGCAATCTATGCAAAGACAACCACTTTTTGAAGCAAATGGTTTTATATATTGGAAAAACCGATTTCAAACTTACGTGAAATCTAAAGATATAGATTTATGGTATATAATCATTGATGGTGATAATATAGTTACGAATAGTAAAGTTGAAGATCAAAAGAAATTAATTGCTAAAAATAATGAAGCTAAAATGATGCTTTACAATGATTTGCCTAAGAAAGAATATGAAAGAGTCTTTATGTGTAAAACCGCCAAAGAAATTTGGCAATCTTTAATAGTCACTCATCAAGGAAACTCACAAGTTAAGGATAACAAAATTGATCTTCTTGTTCAACAATATGAACAATTTGCTATTCCCGAAGATGAGATTATTGATAGTGCATTTGCTAGGTTTAACACTATTATTACTTCACTTAAAGCACTTGATGAATCTTTTGTAGCAAGATTTTGTCAGAAAATTCCTTAGAGCACTCCATCCGAAGTGGAGAGCAAAAGTGACGGCAATTGAAGAATCCAAGGATCTTTCAAGCATGTCACTTGACGAGCTAATTGGAAACCTCAAAGTTCATGAAATGGTAATGGAAAAAGATTCGGAAATAGTTAATGGCAAGAAAGAAAAGGTTAAGTCCAATGCCTTGAAAGCTAGAGTCCAATCAAGTGATGATGAAGAATCTAGTTCGGATAGTGATGATTAAGAATATGCCTTGGCCGTTAGAGACTTTAAGAAGTTCTTTCGTAGACGAGGGAAGTTTGTAAGGAAACCTAAAGATGACAAGAAAACCTTCCAAAAAGATCGTGATGATAGGAAAGGAAAGGTTGAAAGGAAATGCTTTAGGTGTGGAGACACAAGTCATCTCATAGGAGAATGTCCAAAACCACCCAAAAGCAAGTCTCAACAAGCTTTTGTAGGTGGTGCTTGGAGTGACTATGAAGAAGATGACGATGAGCTGAAGAATGATGAAATTGCTCTCATGGTTCACGACTCAAATGAGGTACTTTCCGACTCATCTTACTCTTCTATTGATGATGAAACCTTACAAAAAGAATATAACAAACTTTGTGAATTAAGCTTAAAAATCATAAACAAAAATAAATTTTTGAAAACTAAAAAGGAGTTTTTAGAAAATGAAGTTTATGAGTTAAAAGAAAAAGATAAGATATTAGAAAAGAGTAAAGGAATTAACACATAGTGCAAATCTTGTGAAGAGCTTAAACTTGAAATTGAGAAACTTAGAATTACTCAAGACGATCTAATAAAACAAACCACAAAGTTTAAGAAGTTCGATACAAGTATTTCTTGTGTGGATGAAATTATGAAACTTCAAAAGTCACCATTTGATAAAATAGGACTAGGTTTCATGAAACTAGAAACTTCGAAGAGTCAAACGAAACAAGAAAAGAAAGCACAAGAAACTAACAAAAATGCTACAGCAGCCCGCGGAATAGACGGAACCCAAAATAGGGTTCCGTCCGTTGAACCCAAAGGTTCCGCCGGGTCTGCAGCAGCAATGACAACTTCCACGTCGGATCGTTCAAAATTTGTTAAATTCACATATAAAAATGAAACAAAATCTGCTATTAAAACTGGAGTAGGACTTAGTAAAAATGAATTTAGAACTAGAACTACTCAACCGAGACCTAAGATGTAACACCCCCAAAATATCGCAGCGGAAGACTGTGTCACTGGGGTGCTACTTCATAATTCAAAGTACAAGTTATAGAAAACGAACTCTAAATGAGACGTTTTGAAAAGTTACCATTCGAATAATGAATTCAAAGTTACAAACATGAGATTCCAAAGTATGATACATAAATGTATACAAAGTTTTGAATGGTAAATGATAAAAGCTTAAGTCTTCAGAATATGCAGCTTGACTCTAAGTTCCACGCACTAGCTATCGCCTTACTAACCTGAGATAAACATGCTAAAGTGTCAACACAATGGTTGGTGAGTTCATAGAGTTTGTTTAACAAATAAAGCTTATAAAAATGATCACACAGCAAAGGCATCGTGAATCCACTCAGTTGCAAGTCCCGCCATAAGAGACTTGTAACCTGTGTGTTCACAACCCACTGCTAAATATATAGTATGAATAAGACATGTATAAGTTCATCAAAACAATTAAGCAATTAGTAGTGAGTCTCTACTTCATCTCCGAAGACCTCACTTGGGAGCCAATTCCCTAAGACAACTGGGAGCCAATTCCCAAAGACAACTGAGAGCCAATTCCCAAAGACAACTGGGAGCCAATTCCCAAAAATAACTGGGTGCCATTTCCCAAAGTATAAAAGATTATTGGGTGCCATTTCCCAAAGTATAACACAGTCATGTATGTATGAAATCAAGTATAATGCAATCAAGTATAAGACAATCAAGTATAAATGTTTTGAGTATTTGTACAAATAAGCAAGTAGTTGTGCATGTATCTCCCCCAAAGAGTTAAAACAAGTAAATGAGAAAAGTGGGGCTACGAACTCACCTTAAGCCTACGTAATGAGAAATGAAAGTGGTAGTCGAATCGCGAAAGTCTCTAAGAGCAGCCTATAATAGAACGTTGCGACTTAGGTTTGGAGTAACGTCTAAGAATATGAAGAATTGCCTATATATGTCTTGCATAATGTTCATGATGTAGTACTTAGTATATACTGTAAGTTTTTAAATATAAATGGTTTATGAAACAATATAGGTTGTAAATCTCTTACTACCGTTCGGGCCGACATAATTCAGAAGTCATGGAGTAAACGTTAGAGGAGCCAGGACACTTTAATTTGTAAATCCACAACTCATCTCGACGGCTTACTTAATGAACTCCTCACATGAGGCTCCCCACTATTGTAGTATTTGATAACATATATATAAGTTTTTGATCTTTAAAAGTTATATGGTCTTTAGCCGTGGCTTTGCCGTGACCTTGGTCATTGTTACCATGGTCTTGAGACTCAACCTTGGCTTTAGCCATGGTTGTGGTCATGGCTTTAGGTCATTAGACCTCTTGGTCTTAGTAAACCATAACTATTATATAGTGACTTTGATACATAAAATAGCTGTTAAGAAACTGAAGAAAATCTCATTCGTTATTAGTTTTCTGGATACGTGCCCCTGAGTTTTTGAAGAAAGCGTGATTCCGGACAACTTTCATGTTTTAACTTTTTCATGAAACGGACCAGAAGGGCCTCTTTTTGCGTGTTTAAGGTTCTGTCACAGAAACCTTTGGCAGTTTTGCCGTAAAGTTTTGGTAATTTCAAATGGTCATAACTTTTGACTCGGGTACTCGTTTTGGGTGATTCAAATTGCTATGTTTTCCTTGTTAAGTCCTCTTTAATAGTAAGTAAGTGTCCAATATCATAGTTGTACTATTTTGGTCGTGGTTCTCCAAGAAAGTTACTAGTTTACTTGTTTAAATATCATAAGTTAACATATATATACCATAACTTGTTTTACCAATTTTTATATATCATGAACATAATAACAAGACAATATATAGTATGAAAGGTACATAATAAGCATGAAAATGATATTGAGCAAGAAAGTGTAATAGGGTTTCTTACAACTTTTGGCTTTCTAAAGAAAGGAAGTCAAGTATGAAACTAGGACACTAAACCTATGCTTGCAAACCCTTCACCACAACTCTTGAAACCCTTGCTAGCCTTGATATATACCTTGTGAAAACCCTTTTAACTTCAGCCCTAGTAACCTTGTGTAGCTCCTAATTCATCCATGGAATCACCAAATAAACTTAAGAACTAGGTAGAGAATACTAAGACCTTGAACTTTGTAGTGTAACTTGTAGTTTGAAAATCAAAGGATCATGGTGCTAGGGATTATAGGTGTGCGTTTTTATGGAGATGAAAGGAAGGAATGAGCTTGCTATTTATAGGAAGATGAGGAGGTTAGGAAGGTGTCTAGGAAGGTTCATTGAGGAGGTTACTTTGGTAGGCTAGATGTTATCAATTTTGCTTCATAAAGACACTTGTTAGGTGAATCCCCCCCCCCCTATAAGTCGGCCAACGCTGATCTAGGGTGACTAGATGAGTAGTCATGGTCTTATCTAAGTTACGGAGTGAGTTTTGGTCCCGGTAAATGCTAACGGTAAGTCGTTAAGTCCTGAAACTTAAAATCGGGTATCCTTAAAATATGAAACTTATAAATATGTTAAAACTTATCAATATACTCCATAATAAAATATAAAATGAGTGGTAGGTTCTATTGGGTTGCTTAAATGCTGCTAAAACTGGAAACGCGGGTCTAAAACGCGTAATTCGCGTAAAACGCTGAACTGGAAAACGTAAAATTCCATAACTTTTGGAATTTTCCTAAAATGAGAGAAAATCATATTTCTATTGTTTATAATGTTTTATGGACATATCGGGATGCTGGAATGACGTTTAAACCTAAAAGTAAATCTCGGACACGGTTTCGTGATTTTTGCAGAAATGATCAGACGAGTGTCAAATTCTCGGATTATCATTAAAATAGTTTAACTTACGAGAATATGAAATAATAATTTCGGGAGAGAATAGTGAAAGTGAATAGTAAAAATAAATAGTGAAATTTTCGGGAATAAAAGTTAACCTGAAAATGTGAATTGTTACAGTCTCTACCCCTTAAGGAGAACTTCGTCCCCGAAGTTCAGTTGATGTTAACTACTTACGGTGTGTCTAAGAGAATTCGGGGGTTCAGGATCTCTAAAAATAGTGGTGTTTACTCTAATTCGTCTAAGGTTCTGGTTAAGGAGTTGTATCGGATACAATTAAGCCTACTTATTTATAACTCATTACTTAAATAAAGAAGCGTATTTTTTTGGACTTAACAACGTGAAAAAAACCCTAAAATTTTCTCTCTCTAGGCGATTTTCAAAACCCTTGCTGCCAAATCGTTTTTTTCACCTTAATCTTCCAACATCGTGTGTTTGTTTCAACAATTTGATTATTCTTGATCATTATTGGTGTCTATGTCACATTGATTTCTGGTTTTGGTGTTCTATTTTTAAAGGGTTTTGATAATCGACCTAGGAAACCCTAACTTTTCAATCGATCTTCACCTTGTTATCCCTTCATCCCCCAAAGCTGTTGCGATCTTGATTAATATAGGGTTAATCCTTTGTGATTTGCTCTATTTAATTGGAATCGTTGATTCAATCAACCTCAAAGGGATAATCAAGGTGCTGCTGCGTTTAGGGTTTCTTCTAAAATCGATTTCTTTTAAATTCGATCCTTATCCTGTTTCATTCTATTAAGTCGGTTATCTTGATCTGCTTATCCCTTTATAAGGTCGAATTTAGATTAATTGAAATCGGTTGGCTGGTGATTTTCATTAGTCGGTCTAATATATCCCTAATCGACTTTTAGGGTTTTTATTTAATCGACTTTGTAAATTCTATTGATCATCATCTATAGGGCTGTTATCCATTGCAACATTAATATCCCATTGATTACTAAATCGTTTTCAAGATTTGTGTTTCATTCAAGTTGATTTTGGTCGACTTTATTCTTCTTGGATCGATTTTGGTGCTGCTGCTACGCTTGGTTCTATTTCCAATTGAGTCCTTTTTAGGGTTTCAATTCTTGGTTATTGGCGTATCATACAGGTGCATAATTTAACAGATTGCTCGTTTAGGGTTCTCTGTTCTTTCTCAGATTGCAAGTACCCTTATTTAGGGTTTGGAATGGTAAGTGCATACCTTTTTTTTTTGGGTAAAAGGGATAACACACCCTGGTAAAATACATTACACCAAAAGCGTTGAAGTACAAAGGATGAGGGCGTACACCCCTCATCTCAGTCCCTTAGGACACTTACAGACTCAAATATAAGATTGACAAACCATTCTTATAACTTACCTATAACACCTATAAGAGAAACCACTCTTATAACAAATACATGAACATAAAACTACAACGACTATAAGATTTAAAAATAAAAACATCAAGTAAAAACTTGAATCTTCCCATGTCGTCATAGAAGTTCATGACCATCAACGATGCAGCCGAAACCATGGTAGAATAGACAGTCGCCAATCCACACAAAAGATCCACCAACTACACCGATCTTCATTGATCCAACCAGGACCAAACCAACACTACAACTCGATCCAATACCGCATCTACTTCAAGTTTCAAAGGAAACTCAAGCTAAGAATGAAACACAATGTATCTTGATCAGTTGTAAACGAAAATAGGGGTAGACAACCCTAACTTACATCAAAGAGAGCATCATCGATCACATGATCAAATAAATCAATGCCATGTCCATGAACGATGATAAAAAGGTTTTGAATAAGACCCTTAAACTTAACTTACATCACCAATTCGAGCAGCAGCAGATACCATAAAAGTTACAATGAACTTATATAAAGATCAATCCACTAGAAAACGCGAACAGCAAACAACCCGTTGAACAACCAATGCATGCACGAGCAGAAAATAGGGCTAAAAAACCCTAACATACCGATACATCAACATATCAACTGTTTGTAGTCTCAAAGAACACCACAAACAAACTTCCCATTTAACACCATGTCAAATGACAAGGACTTCAATCATTAGAGAAGGTCATAAATCAACAGCCCAAGAATGACAATTATAACCAGCTGCAAACAACCAACTTAATTAACTAATGAACAAACATAGGGTTGTAGAAACCCTAACAACCATGCAGCAAACAACGAATTTGCAACAACTAGCACATGATCACCCCATAAAACAGCCCCATACATTATAGCACGTACAGGAACAAAACATAACCAAGAGTTTTTGAATAAGAACTCTTAAACTTAACTTCCAAACATAGAACAAGACCAGTAGAATTAAAACAAAGAACACCATTAGCAGCAGGTCTTGGCCACGACATCACAACTAGACTTACATCTAGACCTTCATCTCTCTCATAACCCACGAACATTATAACAAACATCATCTTTGAACTTGCAGAAAAACAACCTGATATAATCAACATCCAATACCAATCAGAGATATAACTATGAACAAAACCCTAAAAAATTAGGGTTTCGTATGGCTTCAAAGCTCATCAGATCTACACCAAAAAATGCCTTAGCAGAATAATAGACATGAATGCATGTGCAGCAAAGCGTACCCACGTGAGTAATATAAGAATCATATATCCACAATATAGCACCGACCCACGATATAATATGTATAGCAGCCAATCAGTGATCCTAACCTAAAGAATCACCGACCCATGATCAGTTACCATGCAATATAGAAAAACGAATTTATGAGTCACACCGACCCACGATCAAAATAAACCAATAAAAATTAACCAACCAACGACGGTGAATTAAAAATTAAGGGTTTATGATGGAATCGTAAGATAGTGTATCGAGAGTTAGGAATTCGTTTTTACACCAAAAGAGATTTCGTAAGATATATAAAATAGAAAAAGCACCGCCGTCATCACTTAATATAAAAACTCAAACCAAAACAACGTATTGCATATCTAGGAACGAATAAGGATCGTTAGAAGATAGAGAGGACGTGTTAAGGAAGTTTTATGGCCAGAAAATAATAGGTGAATGGCGGCCGAAAATCTCCATGGGGAGAGAGAACCAATTAAAACAGACTTTTGGCTGTAAGTGCATACTTTGGTGTGGTGTAAGTCATTCGAGATACAAGTGCTAAGGTGTTGCTGCTGTTTGTTCTTTGTGATAAAAGTGGGTTATAGAGAGAATGAATTCTGAATTTCTGAATGTTAATAAGCCTTCCAAGGCTACAGGGTTGGCTAATAGGATTGGAAATATCGATGGTAAGATTCTTAACAATTCTAGTAGGCCATTGAAGTCTCTATTGAAAAGTGCAGGTTTAGAAGGGAAAACGGGGAGTTTTGTTCTACCTAAAGACCATGGACCCATTGATCCTTCTCCGAATGCTGCTTTAAAACAAGGGGTACGTTTGGTTAGTTCTAATCCTGATGTCACTAAGTGTACTAATGTTGTAGCATCTGATTCGTTGGGGGCTGAAATGGTTGGTACGGTTAAGGATAATGGAGAAAGGCTAGCTGATGGGGGTAATATTGGAGGTTCTTGTGGGCCTAATGTAACTAGTGATTCACATTCTGGTGGAGTTGATGAAGCTACTAGGTCGGGTTCAAGAGTGGTTATTCCTTTGGCCGTTGTGGATGATATGTGTACTAAACTTACTAATTCACTATACGGTTATTTCATCGGTCAAAGAATTGCATTTCCTATTGTGGAAGACTATGTCAAGCATGCTTGGGCTAGGTTCGGCTTTGAACATGTTATACTGCGGAATGGTTTCTTCATTTTCAAGTTCTCTTCACTTGAAGGTATGAATAAAGTCCTTAATGGTGGTCCTTGGTTTATTCGATCAATGCCTTTATTTTTACATATTTGGGTGCCTAATATGAGGCTTGAGAAGGAGAAGATTACTAAGGTACCGGTTTGGGTACGCATCCATGATATACCATCCGTTGTATACTCTAAAGCTGGTATTAGTTTGATTGCAAAACAGTTGGGCCGGATTATTCGGTTTGATGCGGGTACTAATGATATGTGTAAGAACCCTTGGGGACGTTATTCATATGCTCGGGTACTTATTGAGTTATCGGCTGATTTAGATGTTTTGGAATCAATTGAGGTTGAAATTCCTTTACCTAAGGGTAAGGGTCATTACATGGAAGTTCTTGAAGTTGAGTATGAATGGTGGTCATCTTGGTGTTCTAAGTGTGTTTGTTTCAATCATGATGATCATGTATGTCCTCTTAGGCGTAAGCGGGTTACTAAGGATTCGTCTCAACAAGATAGTGAGGTAAAGGGTAAGGTTCACTCTACAAAGGCTGGTCAAACTAATGATAAGGGTAAGAAAGGGGTTATGGGGGTTTCTACGAAGCCAAATCTTATGTACCAACCTGTTTCTAAACCGGCTACCAAGAAGAGAATCGTGGATTACAACATGATGAGGGGCCTGTTATTAAGCCTTCTAATGGTGATTCTAATTCGAGGGGTACATCTAATGATGCTTTGAAGTGTGATTTAGGGGCTGCTACTGTTGTGGAGGGTGGACATTCACAACTTGAGCAGCCGGTATATGTGGATACTGATGGTTTATGGGAACATGGTTCCCATAATGATGGTGCTTCTACAAGTGTGGCCTATACAGATTTTGATTCGTCTAGCTCGTTTACTACACCTGATGTAGTGAAGAGTCCTATGAAAAGGGTTACATTTGCTGAAGAAGTTAAAGTTGAGTTAGTTGATGAAGTCTATGAGAACTATGAAGATATTGCATATTATTCCAAATCCAAGAACGGTTCTCCAAGAGATTTCCAGGTGCAAGGACGCAAGAAGAAATAGTTGTCTCATCTCTATGATTTTGTGTTTTTGCTTTTTAGTTGCTTTGTTTAGCATGTTGGTTTGGTTAGATGCACATGTTGTGCAAGTTAGTTTTCCTGTTTAGCAGTTGTGTTTATCAAGCGCCTGTGCTTGAGGTTAATGTGGTACTTTAGCCACATTCCATTGTACTTCAACGTTTTTTTGGATAATATATTTACCAGGTCGTTGACCTTTTACCCCAAAAAAAATAAATAAAGAAGCGTCCAAATTTATGTAAGTAATGGATCATAAACTTATGGTTCGGTGATTTACAATTTCTTTATTTAAATGAAGAGGCATCCCAATCCATTTAAATAAGGAGATTCTAAATCATCCTACTTAAGAATTTCTGACACAAAATCCGCTTTCTGAGGCAGATAGTAAGATAATCAAGTCATCAAATCCCTAAAGCTAAGCAATAATATTATTTAACTCAAATCTTGTATCTCATCAAAGAAGAACTGTCACAAGATCAAGTTAAATAATTAGTTATTACTGAGCTCCATGTTTTTAATGACTCGACTAATCTCTGGGGTTCCTTATAATACTAAAGTCACATCATCTAACAGCGTGGAACTAAACCAACAACTAACAAAAAGCGTATGTGTATGTAGTGTGTGTAAGGCAAATAAAGAGGAGGGTCTTAACGAATATAGTAGTTATAGTCTAGGCACTAAATGCAACCTAGTTCTATATAACCAAGGCTCTGATACCAATCTGTAACACCCCCAAAATATCGCAGCGAAAGACTGTGTCACTGGGGTGCTACTTCATAATACAAAGTACAAGTTATAGAAAACGAACTCTAAATGAGACGTTTTGAAAAGTTACCATTCGATTAATGAATTCAAAGTTACAAACATGAGATTCCAAAGTATGATACATAAATGTATACAAAGTTTTGAATGGTAAATGATAAAAGCGTAAGTCTTCATAATATGCAGCTTGACTCTAAGTTCCACGCACTAGCTATCGCCTTACTAACCTGAGATAAACATGCTAAAGTGTCAACACAATGGTTGGTGAGTTCATATAGTTTGTTTAACAAATAAAGCCTATAAAAATGATCACACAGCAAAGGCATCGTGAATCCACTCAGTTGCAAGTCCTGCCATAAGAGACTTGTAACCTGTGTGTTCACAACCCACTGCTAAATATATAGTATGAATAAGACATGTATAAGTTCATCAAAACAATTAAGCAATTAGTAGTGAGTCTCTACTTCATCTCCGAAGACCTCACTTGGGAGCCAATTCCCAAAGACAACTGGGAGCCAATTCCCAAAGACAACTCGGAGCCAATTCCAAAAATTAACTGGGTGCCATTTCCCAAAGTATAAAAGATTACTGGGTGCCATTTCCCAAAGTATAACACAGTCATGTATGTATGAAATCAAGTATAATGCAATCAAGTATAAGACAATCAAGTATAAATGTTTTGAGTATTTGTATAAGTAAGCAAGTAGTTGTGCATGTATCTCCCCCAAAGAGTTAAAACAAGTAAATGAGAAAAGTGGGGCAACGAACTCACCTTAAGCCTATGTAATGAGAAATGAAAGTGGTAGTCGAATCGCGAAAGTCTCTAAGAGCGGCCTATAATAGAACGTTGCGACTTAGGTTTGGAGTAACGTCTAAGAATACGAAGAATTGCCTATATATGTCTTGCATAATGTTCATGATGTAGTACTTAGTATATAGTGTAAGTCTTTAAATATAAATGGTTTATGAAACATGTATAGGTTGTAAATCTCTTACTACCGTTCGGGCCGACATAATTCAGAAGTCATGGAGTAAATGTTCGAGGAGCCAGGACACTTTAATTCGTAAATCCACAACTCATCTCGACGGCTTACTTAATGAACTCCTCACATGAGGCTCCCTACTATTGTAGTATTTGATAACATATATATAAGTTTTTGATCTTTAAAAGTTATATGGTCTTTAGTCATGGCTTTGCCGTGACCTTGGTCATTGTTACCATGGTCTTGAGACTCAACCTTGGCTTTAGCCATGGTTGTGGTCTTGGCTTTAGGTCATTAGACCTCTTGGTCTTAGTAAACCATAACTATTATATAGTGACTTTGATACATAAAATAGTTGTTAAGAAACTGAAGAAAATCTCATTCGTTATTGGTTTTCTGGATACGTGCTCCTGAGTTTTTGAAGAAAACGTGATTCTGGACAACTTTTGTGCTTTAACTTTTTCATGAAACAGAGCAGAAGGGCCTCTTTTTGCGTGTTTAAGGTTCTGTCACAGAAACCTTTGGCAGTTTTGCCGTAAAGTTTTGGTAATTTCAAATGGTCATAACTTTTGACTCGGGTACTCGTTTTGGGTGATTCAAATTGCTATGTTTTCCTTGTTAAGTCCTCTTTAACAGTAAGTAAATGTCAAATATCATAGTTATACTATTTTGGTCGTGGTTCTCCATAAAAGTCACTAGTTTACTTGTTTAAATATCATAAGTTAACATATATATACATAACTTGTTTTACTAGTTTTTATACATCATGAACACAATACAAAGACCATATATAGCATGAAAGAAACATAATAAGCATGAAAATGATATTGAGTAAGAAAGTGTAATAGGGTTTCTTACAACTTTTGGCTTTCTAAAGAAAGGAAGTCAAGTATGAAACTAGGACACTAAACCTATGCTTGCAAACCCTTCACCACAACTCTTGAAACCCTTGCTAGCCTTGATATAGACCTTGTGAAAACCATTTAACTTCAGCCCTAGTAACCTTGTGTAGCTCCTAATTCATCCATGGAATCCCCAAATAAACTTAAGAACTAGGTAGAGAATACTAAGACCTTGAACTTTGTAGTGTAACTTGTAGTTTGAAAATCAAAGGATCATGGTGCTAGGGATTATAGGTGTGGCATTTTTATGGAGATAAAAGGAAGGAATGAGCTTGCTATTTATAGGAAGATGAGGAGGTTAGGAAGGTGTCTAGGAAGGTTCATTGAGGAGGTTACTTTGGTAGGCTAGATGTTATCAATTTTGCTTCCTAAAGACGCTTGTTTTCATCCTAAAGCTTAAGGCATGAGATCAAGACACATATTAGGTGAATCCCCCCCCTATAAGTCGGCCAAGGCTGATCTAGGGTGACTAGATGAGTAGTCATGGTCTTATCTAACTTACGGAGTGAGTTTTGGTCCCGGTAAATGCTAACGGTAAGTTGTTAAGTCCTGAAACTTAAAATCGGGTATCCTAAAAATATGAAACTTATAAATATGTTAAAACTTATCTATATACTCCATAATAAAATATAAAATGAGTGGTAGGTTCTATTGGGTTGCTTAAATGCTACTAAAACTGGAAACGCGGGTCTAAAACGCGTAATTCGCGTAAAACGCTGAACTGGAAAACGTAAAATTCCAAAACTTTTGGAATTGTCCTAAAATGAGAGAAAATCATATTTCTATTGTTTATAATGTTTTATGGACATATCGGGATGCTGGAATGACGTTTAAACCTAAAAGTAAATCTCGGACACGGTTTCGTGATTTTTGCACAAATGATCAGACGAGTGTCAAATTCTCGGATTATCATTAAAATAGTTTAACTTACGAGAATATGAAATAAAAATTTCGGGAGTGAATAGTGAAAGTGAATAGTAAAAAGTGAATAGTAAAAATGAATAGTGAAATTTTTGGGAATAAAAGTTAACCTGAAAATGTGAATTGTTACATAAGACTCCAATTCCCAAACGCCCCTTTCCAAAGAGTAACTACAACACACGACCAAACTACCAACATGTTTGGAATCAAAACACTCCTGGACATTACCAAACTCCAAATTACATGTCATGGAACCCTTATGTTCTATTTTCATACTTGGATCAAGTTAATGGTATGCTTAATCAAAGTGGACCCATGAGAAATTGGGGACCAAATGTTTGAGTGTTTTTCGTAAAATAGGTGTACCTCAATGTATGTTTGGAACCGGATGAATGGATTAATGATAGCGGTTGTTCAAGGCACATGACGGGTAACAAAAGCCTCTTCTCGGCCACGGGATTGAAGAAACACCTGTGAAAACCCTAAAAAACGTTCTCTCCCCTAGGGGCGATTTCTGGCCGCCACTTTCAACACTTTTCCGGCCAAAATCAAACTCCTAAACCGTATCTCTACCTTTGGTATGCAATCGGATTAGTAGGTTGAGGATTCAAGAAAGTGGTGTGCTGTTTTTATCGATTATCTATCCCTAAATCGTCCTTTTTGATGGCCGACTTATGAACCCTAAATCGTATTCGATTTTAGGGTTTTATCTTTTCGTTTTTGTTATCTGCTCGAATACTACTTTCCTTTAATTTTTTAGGTCGGTTCTTATTAATCCTATATATCTTATGATTGTAGGACTTTTAAAATCGATCTAATCTTCTATCTTATTCGATCAGTGGGGTTTTTTTTGGTGCTGCTGCTATATCCTTTGATGCGTAACCGGAACCCTTTTAGGGTTTTGGTTTTATTGATTTTCAGTTTATCGTCCCTTATCCTTATTGTTGGTCGGTGCATACTGATCATATATCATAGGGTCGATTGGTGGATTGGAGTGTGAGTAATGCCTATAGAACCTTTTTTAGGTTCTTATTTGTGTCGATTGGAAGTAAACCCTCGTTAGGGTTTTGTTTTTCTGCATGTTAACCCGTTTAGGGTTAGTTTTGATTATGATTGGAAGTGGGTTTAATTAAGGGAGAGATGGAAGTCTTGATGGAGGTTCGTTGCATCATTCTTGTTGGTTTTAATGGTGCATACTGATGTGCAAACTGATTGCCTGCTGCTATTGTTCGTTCTAATTACGCTTATAGTTTTTGGGACTGATTTCATTGCTGGTTTGCATGTTTGGGGAGTCAATGATGGAAGTTAAGTTTTTGGGGACTCTTGTTCAAAACCCCATGTACACGATCACGGATCAGCTGCACTCTTATTCATCTTGGGTCTCGTGATTGTATATGCTGGAAGTTAGGGTTTGTTAATCCTATGTTCATACGCTACTGGTCATCATGCTTGGTGTTTATGTATTGTGTTCGGTTTTGCATCTCAACATACACTGTTGGAGCAAGTTTGCTTGCTGCTCTATCCGTTTTAGAGTCTTTAACCAACCTTTGTGTGACATTTGTGAACTGAATCTCAAGATTGATGATCCATGAGTGGGCAAGTTGGAGGATTCTTCATGGAAGTTAAGATGGACAGCCATAGTGATATAGAAGGCTCAAGTGCTTCTCTTGAGTAGTATTGTAATTTTTATCTACTTCGTCATTATTGGTAGGGTTCATTTTATTGTAAGTTATAAGATTGTTGTGTCATTCTTATATTAGTGTCTGTAAGTGTCCTAAGGGACTGAGACGAGGGAATTCACCCTCGTCCTTTGTACTTCAACGTTTTTTTGGATAATATATTTTACCGGGGTGAATTAACCCTTTTACCCAAAAAAAAACAAAAGCCTCTTCTCAACTTATCACAAATGTGATGGAGGTACCGTTACGTTTGGTAGTAAAGCTAAGAGCAAAATCATCGGAAAAGGTAGTATCTCTCACGACTCTCTTTTTATAGATGATGTAGCTCATGTTGATAACTTGGGTTTTAATCTCCTTAGTATTAGTCAACTTTCCCGTAATAAGTATAACATCCTTTTTAGTGAAAATGGAAGTAAAATACTTAAAGATGGCATAGCCATAGCCAAAGGTGTTCTTAAGAATAACGTGTATGTCATGAAGATGGATCAAACATCTAGAGACAAACTTTGTCTTACTTCATTAGATGAGACTTATACAAAACCTCACCTCCAAAGACCTAGTTCGAAACCTACCCAAGTTGAAATATGACCAACACTTTTGTGACGCTTGCAAAGTCGGTAAAAAAGTCCATAGTAGCCATAAGGCTAAAAACTTAGTTTCTACATCTAGGTGTCTAGAACTTTTGCATATGGATTTTTTCGGTCCATCCGCTATACAAAGTTATGGAGGTAACTTCTATACTTTGGTCATAGTAGATGATTACTCAAGATATACTTGGACAAAATTTTTGAAAAGTAAAAATGAAGCTTTTGATAAGTTTGAGATTCTAAGTAAGAAAATTCAAAATCAAGCAGGGTCTAGTATTGTGTCTATTAGAACAGATCACGGTCGTGAATTTGATAATGAATTTCAATTTGGAAACTTTTGTGATAAAAATGGTATTACTCATAACTTTTCGGCTTCACGCACTCCTCAATCTAATGGTGTAGTAGAACTTAAAAAGCGGACTTTGCAAGAGATGAGTAGAACAATGCTTAATGAATAAACATTCCACAAAAGTTTTGGTGTAACGCTGTTGACATATCAACGTACATTTTAAATCGAGTCTTAATTAGACCATTTTTGAATAAAACTCCTTATGAACTATATAAAGGCAAAAAGCCTACATTAGGATACTTTAGAGTGTTTGGGAGTAAATGCTTTATTCTTAACACCAAGGACTATCTCACCAAATTTGACCTAAAGTTTTATGAAGGTGCATTTCTTAGATATTCACAAAATAGTAAAGCTAACATTGTTTTAAACAAAGAAACCTTGAGATTCGAGGAATCGTTGAACGTAACATTCGATGAGAGTCCACCTCCCTCTAAGACATCACCTTTGGTAAATGATGACTTAGTTGAAAGTCAAGCTATTGAAAACCAAGTAATCTTAGAAAATGACAAGGAAGATGAACCATTAAGCAAAGAAATTGTTAATGTTAAACAATCCAAAAGTCATCCATTAGATAATGTCATAGGAAAAATCAATGAGAGAACACTAAGATCTAAAGCCCAAAATGAAAGTAACGACTTTTGTTTCGTGTCAAGCATTGAACCGAAAAACATTAACGAAGCCATAAATGATGAGTCTTGGTTAATAGCCATGCAAGAAGAGTTAAACCAATTTGTTAGGAATGATGTATGGACATTAGTTCCTCAACCAAGGAGTCAAACAATAATTGGAACAAAATGCGTTTTTCGTAACTAAATGGATGATAATGGAATTGTGTCTAGAAACAAAGCTAGGCTAGTAGCAAAAGGATATAATCAACAAGAAGGCATTGACTACGATGAAACTTTTGCTCCGGTTGCTAGGCTCGAGTCAATTAGAATCTTACTTGCATATGCATATATATCTATATGTATAAATATGTGTGTGTGTATATATATATATATATATATATATATATATATATATATATATATATATATATATATATATATATATATATATATATATATATATATACGTATATATATATCTATATATATGTATATATATCTATATATATTTTTGGGTAAAAGGGTCTACACCCTGGCAAAATTCATTACTCCAAAAAACATTGAGGTACAAAATGACGAGGGTGAATTCCCACGCCCCTAGTCCCTAAGGACACTTACAAGAAACATATCTAAGAATGGCATACCATTCTTAAAACTAACATGCACAACATGTGCAACTGACCAAACACAATGCTAAACAAAAGCAACTAACAAACAAGAATCACAAAACTAGAAATAAATAACTATTTCTTCTTGCGTCCTTGCACCTGGAAATCTTTCGGAGAACCATTCTTGAACTTGGAATAACTTGCAATATCATTATAGTTCTCATAGACTTCATCAACTTCCTCAACTTCCTCAACAAACGTAACCCTCTTCTTAGGACTTTTCACTACATGACTTGTAGGAACCGAGCAAGATGTATCAAAATCTGAATAGGCCACGCTTGTAGAAACACCATCATTGCGAGAGCCATACTCCCACAAACCATCACTAGTGTTATGCAATGGAACCGCATTGACACCATTAATCCCCACGGATTCCACACCCCCAACAGAAGCATGAGCATCCACATGGTCCGGCTGCTCAAGTTGAGTGTGTCCACAATCCTCAACAGTAGCAGCCCCTAAATCACTCTTCAAAGCATCATGAGATTTACCACTCGAAGCAGAATTACCATTAGTAGGCTTAGCAGCCCTGGAATTAGATTGTGTACCTTTATTCTTCTTCTTAGTAGCCGGTTTAGAAACAGGTTGGTATGAAAGTTTTGACTTAGTTGAGACCCCCCAAGTCCCTTTCTTACCCTTATTACTAGTATGACCAGCCTTTGTAGAGTGAACCCTTCCATCTTGTTGAGTCGAATCTTTAGTAACCCGCTTACGCCTAAGAGGACACCCATCATCATCATGATTGAAACAAACACACTTAGAACACCAAGATGGCCACCATTCATACTCAACATCAAGAACCTCCATGTAATGACCCTTACCCTTAGGCAAAGGAATTTCAACTTCAATTGATTCCAAAACATCCAAATCAGCCGATAATTCAATAAGTACCCGTGCATATGAATAACGTCCCCAAGGATTCTTACACATATCATTAGTGCCCGCATCAAACCTTATTATCCGCCCCAACTGTTTTGCAATCAAACTTACACCGGTTTTAGAGTATATAACGGATGGTATATTATGGATACGTACCCAAACTGGTACCTTAGTAATCTTCTCCTTTTCAAGTCTCATATTAGGTACCCAAACATGTAGGAACAAAGGCGTTGATCTAATAAACCAAGGACCACCATTAAGCACTTTATCCATACCTTCAAGTGATGAGAATTTGAAAATGAAGAAACCATTCCGCAATATCACATGTTCAAAACCGAACCTAGCCCAAGCATGCTTGACATAATCTTCCACAATAGGAAACGCAATTCTATTACCAATGAAATAACCGTATAATGAATTAGTAAGTTTCGAGCACATATCATCAACAACGGTCATTGGAATAACTACTCTTGACCCCAAACCAGCCTCCTCATTAATACCATCAGAATGAGCATCACGAGTAGCTTTAGGAGCACAAGAACCACCAAATCCTACATGTTGTGGACCATCTACATTAGCCGTAGTCATGGATTCGCCATTAACCTTAGCCCCATGTACACCATCAGTAACACTACTATCATCACGAATAGGAACATGCATAGTAGTGCTATCCAACTTCCCCCCTTGATTTGATGCCCCGTTTAAATCATAAACAACAGAACCGTGATCACGTGGAAGAGCAAAAGATCCCGTTTTTCCATCCAAACCTGCATTTCTCAAGAAAGACTTCAATGGCATACTAGCATTATTGAGAACCTTGCCCTCAATGTTACTAATTCTAGCAGCTAACCCCGCAGCCTTAGAAGGCTTGTTTCCATTCAAAAAACCAAATTCCATAACTCTCTAAACCCACTTACAATGAACAACCAGCAGTACCACACGCACTTGTAACAAACTAAACCCTCAAACAGGTCACTTGCACAAACCAAAGCCAGCAAACTCCAAGAGGAATTTGTTAATCAATGAAACCAGAATCACCACCAAAAACCAATGATACCACACCCTAAACGAGTATGATATGGAATTAAATACCAGCAAACAGATTGCGCACAAATAGTTGGCCGAAACCCTAATTAAGGGTTCTTAGAATCGAGAACAGCACCCAAACGTGATAACCAATGTGCAACAATAAACCTCGATCAACCTTATATAGATAGAATCAGATAACCAACTCTAAAACTCCAAGAAAAGGAAGGTTCGATCAAAGCCCAGCAGCAGCAGAAAAGCGATTCAATAGAAACCCTAAAAAAGAGAACCAATGACCGGCTCCAAAACTGAACTGGATAGATAAATTAATCTATGACACCAACAAGAAAACCGATTATGAAAACCCTAACACCGATTAGGTAATATAAGGAATCAGAACCGGCTTGAAACAATGGATGGATGGATCGAATTAAATCAAGGTCGGCTGCCAAGAACCCTAAAAAAACGATTTATCAAAATCACTAAAAAACTTGTTTAAATCCACGAATCTGGTCTAGAAGTGATTAGTATAAATAATAATCAATATCCTTAACAGATTTGTGAAAGAAAAAACAAGAATTGGTTATGATTTAGATAAGAAACGATTTGAATGAGGAAGGGTTCTTGTCGCCACCTAGAGAGAGATATTTTAGGGTATCTTTTATATATATCTATATATATACGTATATATATATATGTATATATGTATATATATGTATATATATATATGTATATATGTATATATATATATGTATATATATATATATATATATACATATATATATAACATATATATATATGTATATATATATAAGTATATATATATATATGTATATATATCTATATATGTATATATATGTATATATGTATATATATGTATATATATATATATATGTGTGTATATATATATGTACATATATATATATATATGTACATATATATATATATATATATATATATATATATATATATATATATATATATATATATATATATATATATATATATATATATATATACATATATACATATATATATATGTGTATATACATATACATATATCCATATATATATATATATATATATATATATATATATATATATATATATATATATATATATATATATATATATATATATATATATATATATATATATATATATATATATATATATACTAGCTTTCAAAGCCCACCCGATGGGCGGGCATAACTTATAATTATCGTTTTAAAAATATAAGTTAATGAAAAATAAGATATAAATGTACCAAATTTTTCTTTTGATGGTATTGCTTAATGGAATTTCATTTTTAAGGACGGGTGCTTAATTATTATTTTTATGGTATTGGCTGGATAAGTGGACATGTGGAAAATTGGCCAGCTCGATGGACTGGCTAGACTTATGAATATTGTTGAAAAAATTAAGTTAACGGAAAATAAGATATAAACGTACCAATTTTTATATTTAATGCATTGTGCGGGCATGACTTATGAATATCATTGTCATACCAATGGGCGGGCATGACTTGTAATTTTACATTTTAATTTGATTATAATATTTTTAATTTTAATTTACTTATGTATATATATATAGTGTTCTTTTATTGTTACTGTTTATCTTAAATATATTTATTATTATTTTTTTATTGTTTAGTATGGGATATGTATATGTTTTACTTTTTTTATGATATCAGCTAACAGTAATTAACATTCGTGGAAGATATTTTCTAAATTGTATGTATTTTTTAGTGTCTAAGCCTGCCCGATGGGCGGGCATGACTTGTAATGTTACGTTTTAATTTAAACATGTATGTATATTAGTGTTAATTTATATTTTTAACGTACGTAATAATAAATAGACAATGATGGCTTGTTAGTTGCTTTATTTTTGTTTTGTATTAAATTTAAAGTGTATGTTACTTATGTATTTTTTTTATTGTATAAATTATGAATTATGTAAATTATGAATTATGATATTTAACAGTAAGAGTCAATAAAGAAAAGCTTTTTTCATACCTTTTTCCAAACTGAAGTTACCCACAAACCGAATGACTTTGCGTCTATTAGCAATTAGCACACTCAAAATCCGTGAAGTTTTTTACTGATTAGTTACAAAAAGCAAAAGAAAAAGGAAATTAAAAAAATTTGTACCCTGACCCTTATTGGTGTCTTTTACCCAATATAGTTTATTGTAACTGATAAGGTGATGTACATGAAACTGTATGAAAACATTGTTAACTTACTTTTGGCATAAACTCATACGTAAAAAGCCTATGATCATCTTCTAAGCAATAGCTGATCAATTTCACAAGATTTGGATATGGTTTCAAGATTAAGTGGTTTAGGGAGCCAAGACAAACATTATTATCCTTATAATTGCAGACTTAAACAGAAAGCATTGAATCATTTTTTTCAAACATAATATAAAGCTAAAATTTTACATTGATATGGTCATGGTAAGCAAATATTCATCACACCTCACACAATGGTTTGTTTAGCAATAAATGTAAGTCCTTACCTCATATTATGGTGTTACTATGTTCCTCATTGTAAGTAAAACTTGTTATTAGAGATTGCAAACTTCATCCTCAAATTCTTTTTTGCCACAAGCAAAATATAGTATGTTCTGCAAAGTTAATCAAATATGCTTACAGCAAATGCCTCATTGACTTTTATCTGTGAAATTGAAAATTTGAAAAATTTACGTATGGATGAGTCGACGGGTTACATTTTAGTTTGTCTATGAACGGGCCAAAAGGTAAAACTCCACCTTTTCAATTCACCCCCTCTATTTAATTAAATCAATCACTTGTTGGAAATGCTAGCCGTAACAGTTTTGATTTCATCTCTATACGTAATAACAATGTTCAGATTTTACCCAGTTCCAGCCGCCTATTCCTACCTTGGGAATCCGAGTTCTTTCAACCATGTTAGTAGCCGCATGAAATATGTTGGATAATGAAAAAAGAGTTTCATGATCTGAAGCTGAAAGTTACCTGCCAAAATTGTTAAATAACACTCAAATTACTAAAGTAAAATAGAACTTTAATTCATGTTGACAAATGATATAATAACTTAAATATGTGAGACAATCAAAAAGTAACATGATTTAAAGTTGCAGCATGTCAACAACTCCAAAAGCCAATGAAAAAATAAAACTTTTCATAGACATATATGAACTATGAATCAAATTGAACGAATGTTTGAACTAAAAAAGAAAACTTACGTTGCTTTCCATTTCTAAGTAAAGAAGGTATAATTCTTGGTATCAACAATTTTTCCCTCCCAAAAAGTAACTACCTGCAGCTAAGTATTTTTGATACCTTAGTACGCAATTCACATTCACAAAGCACAATAATTAAAAACCAAACACCATTTATGCTGCAACAGGGGTGTTTGGATACTGTTGCATTTCGTTAGTCTATTCATGTTGATTGTTATGATCTATTACTGTACATGTTAAGTCTTGCTTTATTTAGGCTTCCACATGAAGTATTTGGTGCACTTCTGTGATTTTTGGATTAAGATAATATTAAGTTGCTGGTGATCTGAATGAAATTACTATTTACGTAATTTCATGTATATGGTGTGCAACGAATTTTAATTTTGAGTATAAATGTACCTCCAAAGCTTGTGGTTACGCGGCATGAGCTTATCACAATGGTAACCAGCTATTCAATAGTCATACTCGTTGAAATCAAAGTCCATGGCCATGTCGTTCCATATGGTAGTTGCTATAGTTATGCCACTGTGGAGAGCACATAATTGAAAATCAGGAACCGGTATACGTGTACTAGTTATATATAAATGTATTAGTAAGGTCAAAAACATTGTCTAGATCATCCTGAAATGCATATTCTAGATCATCTCGAAGGAGTGCAGGCAATTTGTCTTCAACTGGCATTAAGAAAAAGTAATTGAACTGCAAAGAAACATACAAAAATCAAGTAAAAATGTTGTATTTAGGTATATCCTTACATTCAATTCAGCGAAAGCGAAGAAATATTCTCCAATGCCATGAAATATCTGTTGTACCAAAGCATAAACAATACGTTCAGAAGAGGGGCGAGTCTCGTGTTCCAGAGTGTGCTATCTAAAAGATCGACCAATCTTGTTTTTGTAATCTGAACACTTGTGCTCGAGTCAAATACAGAATGTACTTACACTGGACCCATATTGGTATCAAATGTTTCTTATGTTTTCCATTCACCGTTGTTACAGATTTTTTACTTTCAGAATGTAGACAATGCCTTACAGTCTGCACTTATCTAATGAAGTATGTGCATAGATACAAACACTATGTTTTTTAGATACACAGCCACAAACAGATACTGCCATTTTGGAATAATCATGAGGGCACTTATTTTTTTAAAAGTGTTCCTAATTAGATACCTAATTCGTACACCAGTAAATAATTGGAAAACAACTGTAGTCATAAAATTACTCACAAATTTAGGTCTATTTTTCGTTTCTCCTAGTGACATTTACCATAATAATTAAGAGCTATCTGATATCATGTCGGGGGTATCTGGATTGAGTTGATCAACATAAGAAGTTTCTTCGCTAGTTGTGTACAAACAGGTGAAGCAATCTGCAAGAGGATCAACACTTCAGTATAGCAAGTAATTAGGGATGAATGAAAAACCTATTTTGGTAAAAAAATCAGCAAAATCCTTACCTTATAAACCGCTCCAAATCCATCGTCTCCAAGTTTATTATCGGGTGAAAATATAGCAGTAGCTTTAGCTACTCTAGAGAAGCTAAACAATGGTAGCTCATAACAGTTAAGTGTAATGGTGATATATGGGCATCATTCAACAATACCCCGGTGCAATAATTTGGCAATAACTTGAAACTGACAAACTATGCTCCTCAGTCCTCAAGTTCAGACTATTCATAACTATTTAACATAAATATCCCTTTATCACATAATTGTGCAATTATCTTACCTTCCCTGATCGGTTGTGAATGATATTTTTTCTACAAGCATATAATAACCATTTGCCTAAGCCCTATCTTAAGAATCCTAGTTATATACATTTGAAACATTTTAGGCAAGTTTTGACCCGTTTGATTCAATAAAATTCAAATTATTACTCGCTTGACCCATTAAAAGATATAGCAGCTATTATAGTATACCTGTTGGATCTCTCCAACGGATTTAAGTGCCATCCTTTAGAAGACAACATGTCGTTCACTTCAAATATGTCGATAACATTAGACCCAAAAGCCACAATTGCCATATCTGGTCTTCCGACGATATACAACTCTGGGATATCTTTCACTCTGCAAACCATTATGATGATCTTTCTTATGATTATGGGAAAAAGTAGTGTTATTGAATTAATTGAAAATATGAAAGTTTAATGAAGAATTACCTGGAAAGTACACAGCGACTTAAACTTAGTTTGAAGTCAAGTGAATCATGCACAATAAAAGAAATTTATGAATTAGGATCAAGTATAAGATCACAAATCGTGTTAAGAGAGTGATCCTCACCATAGGAGCAAAGTCGGAATGTCCTTGTCTCAATAACATCATAAACAACAAAAGTATCAAGCAAATTGGCAAGACACATATTATTATTGGTCAAAGTAGTTTGGAACTGACCAGTATAAGCAAAGCTGTACGGGCAGAGTACGTATCTGTCCTAGAAATTTGATGACATTTACGATTTGATCCGTGTTTCCTCGACTTATCCAAGGCCTGCCGAGCTATTCTGTCATACGGAAATTAATATAAATAAATAAAGTAATACTCCGTAGTAATCATTAATATAAAGTATACTCACAAAACGTCACAACCGGCAACATTGACTGTCCACATGTCCCACTTCATGGACAATAAGTGGGAACAAAATGTTTAGACAGCGGCCTATTCAGGAGTGTCAGTGCATACCGGGAAACGTGACTAATACATGATGATTTACTTTACATGACAGTCTAGCATATAATCAGATTGGCATTTAAAATCTATTGTATGTATCTATAAACAGCCCCTTATATATAAATTCAGAGAAGTTGAATGTAGTAATGCAAACCTTATTGCATTTCCTATAAGATCCTTTGCCTTATCAATTACTGCAGTTGAGCTATCCCCACTTTGCGCGTATAATAGAAGCTCCACCCTAGCCATGTGAAGCATGTTGGCAGCTATCTGACATTTTAGATGAAAGTTAATCTTCATTACTAATATATTTCTAAAAACAATAGAAACTAAAAAGGAATCGCATGATTTTCGCACCAAAATCATGTAATTGCTATAGTTATTTACTGAAATTATGAATGGTATATATCAAATTTTAACAATGAACCAGCATCTGACTTTAATTGGAAGACAAAATGCGCAAGTTTAAAATAAGAAATTCAGACGGGATTATTGCTTGTACAAAGTAAAGCGAGGATAGGTAATTTGCAGAAACCTGAATATGGTCTGCTGGAAGTAATGTTTTCCGTGAATCAAGACATCTACAACATAAATTATGTCAGCATTATATGAGCTGTAAACTTATAGCAAAGTGAAATAAGTAAACCTTTGTAGGAGTTGTTTTGCTTCTATCAAACTCCCCGCTGACTTAAGAATCAGAGCAAGGCTTTCAGCTGCAATGATAGTTTCCAAAGTGTCCCATCCCTGTCCAGTAAATAATTTTCCTATTATATTTATCAATTTTAGCAACACATAATAGGCATGATCAGAGAACGATAATATGTCAAGCAACAAACAGATTCCAATTTTTCTACAATAAATATGGTGATAAAAAGGTATGCTTCACCTATACTTGCTAATTAGTAGGAACTTCAATTTCATTTTCCAAGTAACAAAAACAGTCACAAGTTCACCAAGTTAATTCTCTTCTCTTTCTAACCCTACTGATTCAAATTCTAAAAATTAACAGAAATGGCTTTCTTTTTTAACAAAGGCAACAGCCCACCGATGGGGTGTGAGTCTGAAGCACACACAGCAATGCGCAGGTCAAGTGATTCCCCAAGGCTTGTTCCACTATTGTCCAACAAAGGGTCTTCTAGACAGATAGCTTTCCTTTTTACCACAGGCGCCGGGCCACCCACGCGTTCCAAGCCGAAAGCACCTACAGACGTGGACGCCTCCGAGACTGACCTGCATTTGTTATCGTCATTTTCCAACAGAGACTGGTCCACACAGGGTGCTTTCCTTTTCAGTAAACTCAACACACAACTGGTGGCTTGTAAGGTACACGAAACATCATGAAAGCTATGGCTTGTGCCACATGTCGTTACAAAGCCTGTGCTGTCTTCCATATTTTTGTATGAAGACATGCAAACTGGCATTGAAGTTGGTCGCTGAAACTGAGAATTCTGATACTCATCAGCCATGCATGTAACACAATCAGTAACCTCATGGGCCAATGCATCAATATCAGGCTCGTGGGAGCAGCTGCACTGTGAATTATCCCCCTTATATCTCTTGCCACGTATGGTTCTACCTATATTTTCAGCACAACATCATTTCCTTTCCAACTCAAGTGCGCCTATTCCTCTAACAATAATGCCAGTCTCATAACAGGAACTGATAGGCCCAGGATCAACCGAATCGCTTGTATGAACCCCATCTAGATTGTTAACACCCTCAGTTGGCAAGGGATAAATACCATACTAAAAGATAGCAGATTAATGGTTTTTCAATGAGCTATAGACACTAATGGACACTCGGTTCACTGGAGTCAATCTCATTTGCTGCTCCTGTGCTCAGTTATTCTTGAATGGAGGTTCAGGTGAAGATGTAACTTCAAGTTTCTTGCTATTATCCATTTCCACATGCACATTCTGCTAAACACAAAATATCAATTTCAATTAAAAAAGAACTATGAGTCACAGGTTTTCAAATCTTCAGTAAATTACCACTAATCTTGAGCAACTTCTGTAACCATTGAACCTCTTGTGTAATTGAGTAGTTTATCCCACTTGATGAAATAGAAAAAAATTAGACCCTTGAAAAATATTTATCATCATCATTGATGGTCTTTGTTACAACCTGCATTAGAAGTATGCAAATATTTCATCCAAAGTAGTTCCAAACTACTCACAATTGTCAAGACATCAATATGAAATAAAGTGGTTGTAGTGCAAATATTTTCACTATCAGACATTCCAAAAGTAAATTAACAGATCACTGGTTAGTCACGAGAAAAGTACAGGGAATAACATAACAGAAAATGGAATTACCAGCCGAAATGGAACCATAAGATAAGCTTCAGCAGTTGATTGCCGAGGGGGTACGTAAATGCATCAACTGATGGCTCTCCTCAAGAAAACTCTATCATACAGTAAAAATCTTGTCAAGTGATTAAACATTAACAATAACCATCTATCCACATCGAATTAAAATCCTACCATCATAAACTAATATTCATAATAAAGTAGACAAATCCATGTTTCTAATATGATTCATACCTATACTACATCAGGTAATAAAAACATGATTATATTGAACATAAAGAGAAATATTGGTTGGTAATAAATATTTTGGTTAAGACTTAATTATTAGTTAGGGCACAAACAGTTTAGGTGAGTTACCTTTTCACATATGGATGGCTGAAGTGAGCATATATGGAACAAAGTTGCTGGTAGCAGTTTCCTATCACAAGTAAATCATTGCCCAACTATAGATATATAGTATGTGTTAAAGATTATCAAATACTATTATCTAAATAACTAATATATATAACAGTATATTACAATGCTACTACCTTGTGTGAAGCATGATCAAAATCTTCCAGTGAACCAAACTCTCTCAAACTGTATCATAAGAATAAAAAAACGAATCAAACTGTATCATGAGAATAAAAACCGCCATAGTATACCAAACTCCCTCAAACTGTATCATGAGAATAAAAAAAACGAATCAAACTGTATCATAAGAATAAAAACCGCCATAGTATGTTTACATGTTTGATTAGGGTTACCTAAGGATAGATGAATGAACGGTCATTTTTTTTAGGTATGATTAATATCTTTGATTAGGGTTACGTATTATGTAGGGATTCTCATACTTATCTCCAATAATTGTAGCATAGGTTTATAGATTTGGGTTTGTAATCTATAACCAAAAAATGTGTTGGTCTAGTGGTTATCATGTTTGTTAATGTTTCCAACACCCTAGGTTCAATCCTTGCAAGTGGCAAAATTTTAAAGAAAATATCCGATTTTTTTACTAAAATTAATTATTCCGAATTTAATTAATAAATACTTGCTTACGTGGCATGACTGATGACATGGCATATAATGAATTACATGGCAATGACTGGGCAATGAGGTGGCAATACGCGTGTAATGCCTCCTGTTATATATAATATAGATATATATATATATATATATATATATATATATATATATATATATATATATATATATATATATATATATATATATATATATATATAGTGTGAGGTTCTTTTCTGAACCAAATGAATTGTGAGAACTACTGATACGCGGGATTGCGCCCTCGCAACAGGTTTTACCTCTCAAGGGATCTTGAGAAGCTTGCAATCCCCGCCAGGCAGTGTACCTAATCGTTGTAGTATAGTATAGTGACAAGTACCGGGGGATAGATCTTCAACTCAGGAATAGTGTTCGCTAGGATTAGAAAGCCTACTAAACTAGGTCTATAGGTGAGGGATGATTCTTTTTGTATTTTTTATATTTATAAAAGCAAGTAAAATCTCGGATTTTGAAGGATTGGGCGGAATTAGTTGCTAGTTAACTAAACCAATTAACTTAAAGATGCAATCAAAATAAAATAAAAAGAAATAAAAATAAACTAATGTGATTATGTGGTGAAAACAATAATGAGAAAAGATGTGTTTACTTAGATTTCATTACTCCCTAGATATCTTTTACCGGTTGATTAGCTTGTTACAATTGCATGGATGACGGGTTATATTCATTAATACTAGTCGTAGGGCCGTGTACAATATTCCCTAACTCTATAAGCTCCTACTTCACTCCTATGTCGAGCCGACTAAAACCTCCTAACATGGGATCACTAGAATTCACTTATGCATTAAATACAACCAAAAATCATAGTACACCTCCGATCATGTTTCTTAAGACGTTCAAGCAAGTTACCAATGGAAGTCTGCCAGTTTTTATAAGCCTAACATCGAATACAATCATCCACAACAATTATAAACAAACCATCAACCAATAATCAACATCTAGGTTTCACTACATCTAAGCAAACACAATAAAAACCTAGCCTAGCATGTTAAAAGAAAGACAAGCGTAAGATAGAATCACACAGCACATAGACATATCGTATGATTATTGGAAAACTTATCTTCAATTAAGCATGGATGTAACAAGGGTTGAAACCCTTATTTTTACAAAAAATTCATCTAGGGTTTAAGTTCTCCAAAGTTCTCCTAGTGTTCCACACTAATGAATGAAAATTAGAAAACTATATTTATTTTTTACACCTTGACGGCGTCACGTTATAGCTTGTGACGCCGTCAACTCGCAGCCAAATTAAGGGTCGTATTGCCTAGATCCAGTCTTGACGCCGTCATGTTGAAATTGAGCTCTAGGCCGTCACTTGCTATAACGTGACGCCGTCAGGCATTATACCCTGACGGCCTTGGTGACGCCGTCAGGCATTATACTTGAAATAGTTCTGGGCCGTCATGTGTATTCTTCATATCCACCTCTTTTTCCAAGCTTGACGTCGTCATGTGTGAGGTCTTGACGTCGTCAGGTACTGCTCCCAGCAAGGATTTTGAGACTTTGCCGTTTTCTTCAATTTTATACTCCAAAAATGTCCAAAATGCTTCCTTTTTCAGATTTCTTCTCAAAAGTACCTAAAATGACAAAAGGAACGATTTAGGGCAGTAATTGATCAAATAATCATGAATTCGGGCTTAAATGACCCCTTAAAAGAGGTACACTTTTTGGCTTATCAAATACCCTTACACTTGAGATTTGCTTGTCCTCAAGCAAATGCACTTTTATTCTAATCAAAATACAAGTTAGGGGTCATTTAACACTAATATAAAAGTAATTACAACAAATAATCGTTCCACTAGAAACAAAAAACAAGCACGGAGGTCATACACTAACACCTCACAAATAGTGTTTAGATACTCACATCTCTCGGGTGTAATAAAGTATATATCACAATATGGAAAAGGAAAACATCTCTCACTACCTGTCATAGCAAATAGATTACCATAGGCTTGGGAAAGGATCAAACCTCCACCACTTGGCGTAAGCACCTAGGAAAAAATGTCAAAGAGGTATTTTAAAGGGTTATAACGTTAGGTGTAGGGATATGGAAAACACGGTTTTGTTGGATAAAGGCAATATTTACTGGTGGCGAGTTAATCATCTTCGTTAATTACATGTACAATATGGCGTTGCTAAGCCAAGACTCGACTCGACTTATGCTAATAAAAATCTAACAAACTATGAAACAAACATAAAATGAAACGGGATGGTAGTCCATATGTATTTCTCTCTTTTCTATTTTTTATTATTATTATTTTTATTTTTTGCATACACTCTTGCCCTACCATCTAAAATAATACATCATAGGGAATTTGTATTCCCCTTACACTTGAACTTTTACATACTTTACATTCAACTACTCTGATGACTCGAATCAAGATAATCAAAACACTTGGAGTACTTTTTAAATATTAACGCACATATGGGGGGTAATAAATGATATCTTCCCCATTACTCCATAACACAAGTACTTTATCCATGAGTTCCAATCGTCCCAAAACAATATGTACAAGATATGACTCGACTTAGCAACCATGTAATCAATTAGATAATTAATTACTAAGGGTTTAAACAAATAAAAATAATGCACTAAAGATGAGTGCATACACGGAAGGCTAAGGCGATTTGGTTGCACATTTGGGTGAATTGTAAACAAATTCTTCCTTTAAGTAAGATGCTTAAAGTTAGAAATGAAAAGATAGGCTCGGAGGGGTGTACTAGGTGTTTCGTGTACTAAAAATGAGTACAACACTAAGGTGTGGGAAAATTAATTCACTTCGCTAGTCAAGTAACATGACTTAAATGGTCAAGTAATTATGATACGGGTTTAACACAAGGCTGATCCTAATGCCTCTTATCATGTAGTAAATCCTAACTACACGAATGTAGTCTCACTAGTGGTCTCGGGATGCATCACTAACGCAAGTTCTAGAATCTAAATACTACCGGTACACTCATAAGCACTACTAATGAATGCTTTTCCTATCAAATATAAAGGAGAACCTCACATATTTGGGTGGAAAATTTTTTTAAGTGGTGCGGTTTTGTGCTAGTCATACAACTCCTATCCATGAGACGCTTGTTAAGGCTAAAGTTTCACTCCTAAATGTTGTAAAAAAATTTAAATTTGGCGCTAAAATTGCCCTAGCAAGTATTTCTCAGTTTTATTACACACCTACTATCGAACAAACAAACTCAAGTGCAATTGTATCCTATAAGGTATCATCATTTACCCTCCCCTTACAATTAGGATAAACATTGTCCCCAATGTTCAATTAAAGGATGTAAAAGTAAAGCAGGTAAAAGAATGAAAACAAATACTCCCCTGATTCGTTCGGTGTGGATAGTGTGTCAACAAGGTTAGATCTTCCTCCAAGAAAATGAACTTTGAAAGCTTCCCGCCAGAAATATAAATCATCTTTTTGTCAGCGAATTCATTATCCTTAATCGACTTTTCCGTTTTTCTGAATTTCACCGTGGTATTCAATCTTTAGAATCCTTTAATTAATTCTTAATTCTAACATTAAGATATTAATATTTGATTCTTCTATATCATTGCTAGCATGCTATTCATTCGAGGGAATCTTTTAATTAATATACTAATTATTCAATTCTTCTATATCATTGCTATGTTTCTTTTTTTCTAATATTAGTCGGTTTTAATTATTGTTTGGGTTTCGATTCTTATCTATTGATCAGTCTTATATCTCAATTACTCATTATCTATCATTGATCGATCTGTGGCTGGAGGTTAGGTTCTATTGGTGCTTCATGTAAAACCCTAACTTTTTCAGTTAGGTTTTTAATCTTTTTGATTGGCTGTTTTATGTTGTTTTATTGTACGTGGGTATAGAGAGATGATCAATAAGGGTTTTTTAAATTCTAAAGTTGCTACTGATGGTTCTAAGTTGGGAGATGGGAATAATACATTAACACAACCTGTTAATGTGAATATTGAAGAATTGAATGCTACAGTTGATTTGTCGAAGGTGACTATGAGGAAACATAAGAAGCCTAAGGCTGTTAATCCTAGTTCTAATTAGCCTATACTTGCATCGTCTGGTCCTATTATTACTGAGTGGAGTGTTGATGATGGAGATATTGAATTATCTACGATTGTGGACAAGAATAATCAAGTGAAGCCGGTTTCACTTGATCCTTTAGTTAATGATCTGAATGGGCCACATGGGGCTTCTAACAAGTCTCATAGTTTTGATAAGATTGATACGAATGCACATGGGGCTGTTGCTATTGAGAATGATGGTGTGGATGCTTTGAAACAACCTTCTACATCGTATGCTGGTGTTACTTCTAATGAACCTAAGAAATACATGTCTAACTTTCATAGGCTGGCGTGTAGCAAGAAATCAAATGGTGTGGATCTTTCTGTACCTATAAAAGTGGTTCAAGAGGTGAACACCAGATTTGAGAATACTCTGTATGGGTACTTCCTTGGCCAATGACTTGCTTTTCCTGTTGTCGATTACTATGTATGCAATGCGTGGGCTAAGTTTGGTATACAGAAGGTAATGATGAATGCAAATGGGTTCTTTTTCTTTAAGTTTAACTCGAAGAAAGGTGTTGATGATGTTCTTGATAACAGTCCTTGGTTAATTAGAAATGTACCTATTATTCTTAAACCATGGACATTGAACACCAACTTGCTTAAAGAGGATTTGACCAACATCCCGGTGTGGGTTAAATTCCATGATTTCCCTCTGGCTATGTTTTCTGATGATGGTCTTAGTCTGCTTGCCACATTGATTGGTACACCCAAAAGGTTAGATGGTTATACTAGTCAAATGTGCAAGAACTCATGGGGCCGTAGTAGTTTTGCTAGATGCATGATTGAAGTGAAGTCGGATGAGGTTCTTCAGGATAGCCTCACTATTGAGATACCTTTAATTGATGGTACAGGGTCGACTATTGAGAAGATTCGGGTTGAATACGAGTGTAAACCACCACGTTGTGATAAGTGTAAGATCTTTGGTCATACTCTTATTGATTGTCCTAAAGTTCTTGTGCCCTCTACTCAGCCTACTATGCCTGTTAATGATGGTTTCAAGACTGTTAATAACAAAAAGAAAGGAAAGCAAGGTGGTCCTACAATCCTGTGTCAAGGAGGGTTTACTAGACCAGTTGTGGGTAAGCAGTTTCAGTATCGACCCAAAAAGAGTACTCCTGAACCTATGAAAGTAGATGGCAATAAGAAGAATGCTTCTGTTGTGGCTAGTTTGAGTGGTACAAAGATCTCTACATCTAACCAGTTTGATGCTCTTAATATGGATGATACAGATGCTTTGGGTATTCCTACTAATGACACTAATAAGGATGTGGATTCTAGTCGTACAATGGAAGTTAATGAGGTTGAGTTTACTAAGACAGGTATTGCATCACAAGAACCTCTTGTGAGTGATTTGAAAGAAAAGGAGTCGGTTGTGCCTCCTAACACTAGTGATTCTTGTACTCCGCCCGCCTCTTCTACTAAGAGAGTTAACCCTTTTTCTAAGGTGGGAGAGATTGTGGTTTCTGATTTTGATGATGAGGTGGTTACTAATCCATTTTATGAGTCTGCTAATCTATTCGGTGGTGGCCAAGAGTTTGAGGATGATTATGATGAATATGACTACGATGACTATGCGAACCAGGTTTATGATCTTCCAGGGAATTTGGATGCTTTTAATGCCATGTATGGCACCAAGCTTCAATGTTTTAGGAAGTAATTTTATTTCATTATGTCCTATGTTATCCTTTGAGTAATGGTTTGTTTTCTTGTTTAGAAAAATAGGAAGTATCTTGTTTTATAAGCTTTTTGCCTATGTAACGGGCTGAGATATGGGATTTCACCCATATCCATTGTACTTAAACGTTTTTGGTTTATATATTTACCAGGGTGCAGGATTACTCCCCATTACTCAAAAAAAAAACCTGTTAAACCTGAGAAAACAATCAAGGCAAACCTCGTGTAAAATCGGCGGCAATCTATATATATAAAAAAAATCCTAAAAAGCAAATTAAGATATAATGCTTGTGGAATGAATGTTTGCAGATTTCCTGGAGTTTATAAAACTAAAGAATCAACAAAAACTGTAAGACTCCGGTTTAAACAAAACTCGCAAAATTTTTCAGAATTTTAGTACCTGACGCCGTCAGGTTATAACTCCTGACGCCGTCAGAATGTTCCTGCAAAAATCTTATGTTAAGTTTCCGGAAAATTTCTGGAAAAACTTATGCCTTATTTCCTGGAAAATCCTGCAAAACATCATCATGACTCGATACAAGCATTTGACTCTAACAAATACTAATATACATGCTCATTTAATATTGTAGTGAATCATGCTCATTTTCGTTCTTATAAACAAATTTGGGTCTCCCTTACACTTAGCTTTTGCAAAATACTTTTATATGTAATTAAGACGAAGTTAAAAACAAAATAAAGCGTTTTCACAATTTACTTTGAAACATGATCTACCAACAATAAAAATAAAACACACATACGGAAACAAATAAAAATCAAACAAATAAAAACACACGAAACATGAGTTGCCTGTAACACCCCCAAAATACCGCAGCGGAAGACTGTGTCATAAGGGTGCTACTTCATAATACAAAGAACAAGGTATAGAAAACGAACTCTAAATGAGACGTTTTGAAAAGTGACCATTCGATTAATAAATTCCGAAATACAAACTTGAGTTCCATAATACAATACATAAGAGTTTTAAGACAAATCGAATGGTAAAGATAAAAGCATAAGTCTTCAAAACATGCCAAGCGACTCTATGCTCCATGCAACAGCTATCACCTTATAGACCTGAGATAAACATGCTAAAGTGTCAACACAATGGTTGGTGAGTTCATAGAGTTTGTCTTAAAATAGTTGAAAAGCCTTAAAGAATGTTCACACAGCAAAGACATCGTGAATCCACTCAGTTACAAGTCCCGCCATAAGAGACTTGTAACCTGTGTGTTCACAACCCACTGCTAATATATATGGTATAATAAAGACATGTATAAGTTTATCAAAACAGTTTAGCAATTAGTCGTGAGTCTACACTTCATCTCCGAAGACCTCACGTTTATGATGTATCCAACATTCGCAAATGTTAGGATGTATCAATAGCCTCAATGGTCATCCAACAACTTAATGTGGAGCCACCGGAAGTCTCAATGGTCATCCAGCAACTTAATCTGGAGCCACTGGCAGTAACACAATCAAGTATAACGCAGTTAAGTATAACATAATCATGTATGTATGAAATCAAGTATAATGCGATCAAGCATAAGACAATCAAGTATAGAACAATCAAGTATAATGCGATCAAGTATTTGTACAAGTAAGAAAGTAGTTGTGCATGTATCCCCCCCAAAGAGTTGAAACAAATATGAAAAAGTAGGGGCTATGACTCACCTTAAGCTTAAGTGATGTGAAATCAAAGTGGTAGTCGAATCGTGAAAGTCTCTAAGAGCAGCCTATAATAGAACGTTGCGACTTAGGTTTGGAGTAACGTCTAAGAATACGAAGAATTGCCTATATATGTCTTGCATAATGTTCATGATGTAGTACTTAGTATATAGCGTAAGTCGTCGAATATAAATAGTTTATGAAACATGTATGTTTTGGTATATCGTTTACTACCGTTCGGGCCGACATAATTCAGAAGTCATGGAGTAAACGTTCGAGGAGCCAGGACACTTTAACTCGTAAATCCACAACTCATCTCGACGGCTTACTCAATGAACTCCTCACATGAGGCTCCCTACTATTGTAGTATTTGATGAAATATATAGATATAAGTTTTGATCCGAAAAGTTACATGGCCGATATTTGAATAAACTTAGGAAAGTTTATTAGTACATGAAGATTGTTATTAGGGGTAGCTTCATAAGTCTTGAATGACCATTTTCTCTTGGTAAAATCTCATGGTTCCCTTTTAAGTGAAGTAGATCCAAATTGCTTGTTCAAGTTATCGCCTAATTCCTTGTTTCATGTTTTCGCCTAAGTAATCTTACATGGTCATTTCGTCATGGCCTAGCCATGACCTTTGGTCCTTGTTCCAAGGTCATGAGACACAACCTTGGCTCTAGCCATGGTTGTGGTCTTGATTATAGGTCATAAGACCTCTTGGTCTTAGTAAATCATAACTATAATATAGTGACTTTGGTCTAAAATGGGCTGTTAAGATTTTGAAGAATTTTATCACTCGGAAAGCATTTTTAGGTCTCGAGCTTCTTTGTTCCTGAACGAAAACGTCGTTCCGGACAACTTTCGTGTTTTAACTTTTTGATGAATCGGACCAGAAGTAGGACTTTAAAAACCCAAATTTGATCAGGAAGCTATTTGGCAGTTTTGCCGGAAATCTTTGGTAATTTCAAATCGCCATAACTTTTGACTCGTATACTCGTTTTGGGTGATTCAAATTGCTATGTTTTCCTTTTTAAGTCCTCTTTAACATTAAGTAAGTGTCAAATATCAAAGTTATACTATTTTGGTCGTGGTTCTCCATAAAAATCACTAGTTTGCTTGTTTACTTGTCATAAGTTAACATATGTATATCAATACTTGTTTTATTCATTTTTAAACATCATGAACACAATAACAAGAACATATATAGCATGAAAGGAACACAAAGAGCATGTAAATGATAATTAAGCAAGAAAGTATGTTAAGGTTTGCTTACAACTTTTGGCCTTAATGAAAAGGGAAACTAGGACAAGAACTAGGACTTTGATTGAATAAGCTTTCTTCCTTTGCAACCTATGATAAACCGAGGTTATTTGAAGATTATAACGACGCCTTCTTGAAGTCCAAAGCTATTTGAAGATTATAACGACGTCTTTTTGGAGACTTTAAAGTTATAACAACTTTTCTTAGAAAATTTCCAAGATTGAAGATCAAACACTAGTTTTCTTTCAAAAACTAGTTAACTTTCTTACAAAATATAAGAGAAGTGCCTTAGGTTTTAGGACTTGAAGGTTATAAGAAGGTGTGGTGCAAGATTTCTATGTGTTATTAGTTGGCTATTTATAGGATGAGAAAAATAGTTAACTATATATTGGGTTAGAATGTAACCATGGTTAATTTAGACACTTGTAAACATCCTAGAGATCAATGGTCAAGATTTAACCACAAAATGGTGACTCCCCCCCCTAAATGGCGGTTTGATGGAGATAAGATGACTAGATGATGAGTCTTGGTGTTATCTTGCTTAGTTTGTGCATTTTGACTCCGTAAAATGCTAACCGTAAATGATTAAGCCTCAAAACGTAAAACCGGGTGTCGTAAAATTATGAAACTTTAAAGTATTGTTAAACATGTCAATATAGTCCATAATAAAATATAAAATGAGTGGTAGGATCCATCGGGTGCTAAAACCCTGCTAAAAACTGGAAACACGGGTCTAAAACGCGTAATACGTAAAATGTACGAATATTGCGTAAAATTAAGAAAAGTAAAATGTTACTTTTCTAATGTGATAAAAATGATTTAAAATGACTTATAATGTCTAGACTGGGCTTAGTCTAGTGTCGGTTGGTATTAAATGTCTTTTAGACATCAAACCGTAAGCCTAAAAATCACGAAATGACTTATAACATCAAGGGATGATTTTTGGTCAATGGAGGAGGGAAAGAATATGTTGACTTTTTCTAATAAGTTGAAAACTCAAATAGTCTTAGAAACGCGTTTTGTGGTCTAACGGTTAATCGCCTATACAGTTAAGCGTGCTCATGTGAGATTAGTACAGGCATGGGTGACCTGCTGGGAAGTCTTTGGTCATGTTTTTCTCAGTCACGATTAATTCTCAAATAAATCATGAGTGTGTCAAACATTTTTCTGATGCGAGGTCACTTAACGCGGTCGAGTTTCGTTGTACGTAGAATTTCTGAATGACGTTTTACCCTAAAACGTGTAATTCCTTAATAACTTTCACGAAAATGATATGACGAATGTCAAACATTTAATTTGCCATGGAAATGATTTATCACTCGAGAATATCAAATAAAAATCAACTTTCGGGAAAGTTTTGGGAAAAATGAATAGTAAAAGTGAATAGTGAAATTTTCCGGGAATAGTAATTAATCTGAAAATGCGAATTGTTACAGTCTCTACCCCTTCAGGAAACTTCGTCCCGAAGTTTAGTGTGTCTAGGTCTCTTATCTTAATAGTGGCATAATAAAGCTAAGTTTTTGAACTAGGATAGAATAATATGGTAGGATAAAGTACGTACCCGTTACGCATTGCGGGCTTCCTTAGCACCCAAATAGTATGCTCGACCCCGAGGTGGACTATCATTGTATTCACGCTTTGGGTTATTTGCTTCAAGCATTACTGCTAGAGTTGGGTTGTCCAGCACTTGTCCCTGTGCCCTATTTAACTTAGGACAAGTATCTCGGAAGTGGTTTGGGCTGTTGCACTCAAAGCATGTCTTTTGGTTGTTTCTTATATTGCCCGCATTCACCGGTGTTACTTGCCTTGCTGTTGCTTTACATTGATTTGTAAAATGGCTCTTTTGATTGCAATTAGTACACATTCGACAGGGCTCAGACCTCTGATGATGATAAGCACATTTATTACACTTAGGATGTGGACCTTCATACTTTCCCTGATCATAAACTGTTGCCGCAAATCCTCTTACTCTCTTATTATCAACCATTGTACCCTTTTGCTCGCTTGATTCACCTGCTCCCTTCCTTTTGTCACTATTCTTCAAAGTTCCATTCCTAACCATCTCATCTGTTAGGGTCCCTGCTCTTAATATTGCACTTTGAATCGTGGGAGGTTCGGTTGTTTTCACCATCCCACGAATCTCGGGAACAAGGCCATAAATGTACCTCTCAATCCTCTTGGATTCAGGGGTAACCAGATGAGGAACTAGTTTAGCTAGTTCATGAAACCGGTCTGTGTAGGTTGCATGACCAGCCCCTACCATAGAGTGATGCCAAAACTCGTCTTCTAGTTTTTGCATTTCATTAACCGGGCAGTATTCTTCCCTCAGTAGTCCCTTAAAGTCGTCCCATGACATGCCTACAGCTGCTTCTCTAGTCCTTGCTTGAATCTGCATGTTCCACCATGTCAATGCCTTTTCTGATAGCAAGCATGCAGAATATTTTACTCTCTGGTGGATTGCACAGTTACTGATGTCAATCACTGACTCCATCTTCTCGACCCATCGTGTATATGCCAATGCACCTCCTTTGCCATTAAACTCAATTGGTTTGCATGACGTAAATTCCTTATACGTACATCCAGTCCTATGGTTGTTGTTGTTGTTGTTGTTGTTGTTGTTGTTGTTGTTGTTGTTGTTGTTGTTATCATTCCTTCCTCCATTATTTGTAGTGTCATTTATGCTTCCGTGGTTTCCCGAATTGTTCATGTGATTGCCAACTTGTGTGACTATGGTGGGAAGTAGGTTTTGTAGTTGTTGGGCAATAATGGCGGAGACATCTGGATTTCCACCATCGTTACTAGGGTTACTAGTGTCGTGAGCATCTCCTCTACCTCCACGTCCACCAGTTCTTCCACTATCATTACTAGTGTCGTGAGTAGTTCCTCTACCTCCACGACCACCAGTTCTTCCACCTCTTGGTGTTGCACCACCTCGGCTAGTGCTACGAGTTACTCTCTTTGGTGCCATGATATCTACAAGGAGGGATATTTTGTCGACGTCAGATATGAGGTGATATTCCTGGACTACTTAGTCTTAAATCTTGTCAATTTGAGTCAATCGTTGATTAATGTAAGCATGGTCACATATGTCTACGTGAGTCATGACGCATTTATAATTATGTTGGCCACCATAATTATAATTGCTTCCTTTCACACGTATACATATTTACCAGGCACACATAACACAACAATTGGTACTACATAATTGGGTAGACTTTCTATCATCTGCTCTTAAGTTGTGAAAGGGTAACGTAGTCTGGGTATCTAGAGATATGACGAAATGGACTAGCCACGCTTGTAGAAAGGTTTGAGTGTCGTACTAGGACATATGAACCACTTCTAGGTATTAGAATCATATAAAGTAAGTATAAGGCAAATCATCAAATCTCTACAGGAAACTAATAACCTTTATTTAACTTAATCTTATGTCTTATCAAACAAGAACTGTCACAAGATTAAGTTAATTAAACAATTATTACTTAGCTCTAAATTTTTGATGACTTGACTATTGTCTGGGGTTTCTTCTAAACAAACAATTAGCAATAAGCATATGCGCATGAAGTGTGTGTAAGGCAAAATAAAGAGAAGGGTCCTAACGCATATAGCAGTTATAGTCTAGGCACTTAAATGCAACCTAGTTCTCTATAACCAAGGCTCTGGTACCAATCTGTAACACCCCCAAAATACCGCAGCGGAAGACTGTGTCATAAGGGTGCTACTTCATAATACAAAGAACAAGGTATAGAAAACGAACTCTAAATGAGACGTTTTGAAAAGTGACCATTCGATTAATAAATTCCGAAATACAAACTTGAGTTCCATAATACAATACATAAGAGTTTTAAGACAAATCGAATGGTAAAGATAAAAGCATAAGTCTTCAAAACATGCCAAGCGACTCTATGCTCCATGCAACAGCTATCACCTTATAGACCTGAGATAAACATGCTAAAGTGTCAACACAATGGTTGGTGAGTTCATAGAGTTTGTCTTAAAATAGTTGAAAAGCCTTAAAGAATGTTCACACAGCAAAGACATCGTGAATCCACTCAGTTACAAGTCCCGCCATAAGAGACTTGTAACCTGTGTGTTCACAACCCACTGCTAATATATATGGTATAATAAAGACATGTATAAGTTTATCAAAACAGTTTAGCAATTAGTCGTGAGTCTACACTTCATCTCCGAAGACCTCACGTTTATGATGTATCCAACATTCGCAAATGTTAGGATGTATCAATAGCCTCAATGGTCATCCAACAACTTAATGTGGAGCCACCGGAAGTCTCAATGGTCATCCAGCAACTTAATCTGGAGCCACTGGCAGTAACACAATCAAGTATAACGCAGTTAAGTATAACATAATCATGTATGTATGAAATCAAGTATAATGCGATCAAGCATAAGACAATCAAGTATAGAACAATCAAGTATAATGCGATCAAGTATTTGTACAAGTAAGAAAGTAGTTGTGCATGTATCCCCCCCAAAGAGTTGAAACAAATATGAAAAAGTAGGGGCTATGACTCACCTTAAGCTTAAGTGATGTGAAATCAAAGTGGTAGTCGAATCGTGAAAGTCTCTAAGAGCAGCCTATAATAGAACGTTGCGACTTAGGTTTGGAGTAACGTCTAAGAATACGAAGAATTGCCTATATATGTCTTGCATAATGTTCATGATGTAGTACTTAGTATATAGCGTAAGTCGTCGAATATAAATAGTTTATGAAACATGTATGTTTTGGTATATCGTTTACTACCGTTCGGGCCGACATAATTCAGAAGTCATGGAGTAAACGTTCGAGGAGCCAGGACACTTTAACTCGTAAATCCACAACTCATCTCGACGGCTTACTCAATGAACTCCTCACATGAGGCTCCCTACTATTGTAGTATTTGATGAAATATATAGATATAAGTTTTGATCCGAAAAGTTACATGGCCGATATTTGAATAAACTTAGGAAAGTTTATTAGTACATGAAGATTGTTATTAGGGGTAGCTTCATAAGTCTTGAATGACCATTTTCTCTTGGTAAAATCTCATGGTTCCCTTTTAAGTGAAGTAGATCCAAATTGCTTGTTCAAGTTATCGCCTAATTCCTTGTTTCATGTTTTCGCCTAAGTAATCTTACATGGTCATTTCGTCATGGCCTAGCCATGACCTTTGGTCCTTGTTCCAAGGTCATGAGACACAACCTTGGCTCTAGCCATGGTTGTGGTCTTGATTATAGGTCATAAGACCTCTTGGTCTTAGTAAATCATAACTATAATATAGTGACTTTGGTCTAAAATGGGCTGTTAAGATTTTGAAGAATTTTATCACTCGGAAAGCATTTTTAGGTCTCGAGCTTCTTTGTTCCTGAACGAAAACGTCGTTCCGGACAACTTTCGTGTTTTAACTTTTTGATGAATCGGACCAGAAGTAGGACTTTAAAAACCCAAATTTGATCAGGAAGCTATTTGGCAGTTTTGCCGGAAATCTTTGGTAATTTCAAATCGCCATAACTTTTGACTCGTATACTCGTTTTGGGTGATTCAAATTGCTATGTTTTCCTTTTTAAGTCCTCTTTAACATTAAGTAAGTGTCAAATATCAAAGTTATACTATTTTGGTCGTGGTTCTCCATAAAAATCACTAGTTTGCTTGTTTACTTGTCATAAGTTAACATATGTATATCAATACTTGTTTTATTCATTTTTAAACATCATGAACACAATAACAAGAACATATATAGCATGAAAGGAACACAAAGAGCATGTAAATGATAATTAAGCAAGAAAGTATGTTAAGGTTTGCTTACAACTTTTGGCCTTAATGAAAAGGGAAACTAGGACAAGAACTAGGACTTTGATTGAATAAGCTTTCTTCCTTTGCAACCTATGATAAACCGAGGTTATTTGAAGATTATAACGACGCCTTCTTGAAGTCCAAAGCTATTTGAAGATTATAACGACGTCTTTTTGGAGACTTTAAAGTTATAACAACTTTTCTTAGAAAATTTCCAAGATTGAAGATCAAACACTAGTTTTCTTTCAAAAACTAGTTAACTTTCTTACAAAATATAAGAGAAGTGCCTTAGGTTTTAGGACTTGAAGGTTATAAGAAGGTGTGGTGCAAGATTTCTATGTGTTATTAGTTGGCTATTTATAGGATGAGAAAAATAGTTAACTATATATTGGGTTAGAATGTAACCATGGTTAATTTAGACACTTGTAAACATCCTAGAGATCAATGGTCAAGATTTAACCACAAAATGGTGACTCCCCCCCCTAAATGGCGGTTTGATGGAGATAAGATGACTAGATGATGAGTCTTGGTGTTATCTTGCTTAGTTTGTGCATTTTGACTCCGTAAAATGCTAACCGTAAATGATTAAGCCTCAAAACGTAAAACCGGGTGTCGTAAAATTATGAAACTTTAAAGTATTGTTAAACATGTCAATATAGTCCATAATAAAATATAAAATGAGTGGTAGGATCCATCGGGTGCTAAAACCCTGCTAAAAACTGGAAACACGGGTCTAAAACGCGTAATACGTAAAATGTACGAATATTGCGTAAAATTAAGAAAAGTAAAATGTTACTTTTCTAATGTGATAAAAATGATTTAAAATGACTTATAATGTCTAGACTGGGCTTAGTCTAGTGTCGGTTGGTATTAAATGTCTTTTAGACATCAAACCGTAAGCCTAAAAATCACGAAATGACTTATAACATCAAGGGATGATTTTTGGTCAATGGAGGAGGGAAAGAATATGTTGACTTTTTCTAATAAGTTGAAAACTCAAATAGTCTTAGAAACGCGTTTTGTGGTCTAACGGTTAATCGCCTATACAGTTAAGCGTGCTCATGTGAGATTAGTACAGGCATGGGTGACCTGCTGGGAAGTCTTTGGTCATGTTTTTCTCAGTCACGATTAATTCTCAAATAAATCATGAGTGTGTCAAACATTTTTCTGATGCGAGGTCACTTAACGCGGTCGAGTTTCGTTGTACGTAGAATTTCTGAATGACGTTTTACCCTAAAACGTGTAATTCCTTAATAACTTTCACGAAAATGATATGACGAATGTCAAACATTTAATTTGCCATGGAAATGATTTATCACTCGAGAATATCAAATAAAAATCAACTTTCGGGAAAGTTTTGGGAAAAATGAATAGTAAAAGTGAATAGTGAAATTTTCCGGGAATAGTAATTAATCTGAAAATGCGAATTGTTACATTGCCTACCAAGAAGCGCTTTTCTTTATTAACGAGTCTTGTAGCTAGACTCAAGGTCACGGGCAATTACGTGACCTCGTCATCGGCTCATGTTCCTAGGTCATCCTCAATCTTAGTTTTGTATTCCGGACCTAGTTGCAAACATTCCTTGTAGAAACCGAATATTCTACTCATGACATAGTCTACTCCTCTACGTCTATCCTCATCATTCCTATATAGACCGCTTGCTTGTGTTCCTTTTCAAGGTTTGATAGAAGACGGAATTGTTCAATCTTATAGGGAATTTGGTAGGCTATTTCATCATTCTCATCCTTGAATCTAACTATCCCTAGGGATGGGTCATAATTCATCTTAGAGACCTCAACAAACAGTTTTCCGAACACTACTTGACTTAGGCAACAATCTATTACCGGACGAATATCCTTTACAATCACAAAATCGGTAACATAAGTGAAGTTTCCTACAAAGACATGTAATCCTTTCACTCTTCCCACAAAGTTACTCATCCAACTCGTGTTGGGCATCATCCTATATCCAAGTTGCTTCTTCATTATGTTGAACTATAAGACCTTGATAGATCTTCTTGAGCACTCTAGAATCGTTAGCTATGTTAATGTAATCAAAAACAAACTAATAGACAATCTCTGTAACTTGTATTTTAAAGCGGAAACAAACACAAGTTTAATACTAAGAACTCTTGATCCTCTATGGATCTTTTAATAATAATGTAAGTGTTTTCTAAAACATTATTCAATACATAATCGTGTGTTCCTTTTATACACAAGGAACCCTAAATTGTTTTCCAAGAAACGTATATTCTAAAACTTCTAAAAGATATGCATTATCACTTCCTAAATAAACTCATGCATATCCAAACTATAATACATAAAATACGGAAATACTATATCCGCAGAAACTAATAATGCTGAAACTAATCTTCAGCAGATACACTGCTTCAGCAGGAACCAGCTCTTTAGTAGTAACCTTCAGCAAAAACAGTCAGCAGAATTCTTACTTAACAGAATTCCCAAAAAAAATTTGCAGTTAAACTTACAAGTTTTCTCCCACTGATCTAATGTCATCATCTGGATATAAAAGCCTTGAAAACGTAGGCTGCTGCATATCAACAATAACCACATCAGGATTAAAGCAGAACTAGAACATGTCAAAGCTCACAACATAACAGAACTAGATGAGCATACTGGAATAAAGTTCTTGATTAGATGCTAGAAAACCTTCCTCTATAAAAAGTACGTGGTTATATATATATTGTTGACGGGTGCATCTATTTCTTGACATTTGACAGACACACTATTGCCTTGTCTTTTGTCAGGTGCATCTAGTTTGTTAGGCGCCACTAGTTCAAATATCTGCTGTTTTTGCGGTTTTGAGTCGCTTGATTCGCCACTGATTCAACTATCTGCTTTGGTGGTTTTGAGTCACTTGATGCGCTACTGGTTCAACTATCTGCACAAACAAGGTCTATGGTATTTTCCTCGAATAAAGTGAAAGTAAAAGTGGGCAAAACGCATAAAAAAAGATCAATTGCCTGTGCTCTTACTTTTTTCAGATCCAATGTATTTCATCTGAAGTAGATTTTATATGTTATAAAACTTACTATATCTAATGTATATTTAAAGAGTTGTATATATTTGACATTAACTATTTAAAAACAAAATCACAAAGTGCGGAGTCTTTGGACGTATAAGTGTATCACCATTGGGCCAATCCAACCTGACTCCCACCCTACCAAAATTTGAAGTTTTGAACTATATTACCTAACCTGCCTAGCTATTTTGCCACCTCTAACAATGAGCATATGAAACAAAATCGTAAGGTGCTGTAAAGAAACAGGAACCCAAGCATATAAACACCGATGTACCCAGGAACCCAAGCATATAAATTATACTGACCCGGGCGGACCTTCTTGATCTCAAAGTAACCTTTATTGTCGTTTTGAGTCCAAAACTGATAGCCCTGATTATGTAAAATAAGGTATAGATTAAACTCTAGGAATGGTTTACAACGGTACAAGTAACTTTGTCCCAACCACCCAACTAAAAATGGAAAAGATAAGCTGAAAAAATCAAATAGACCAATGTAATTACTTGATTAGAAACAGCTATATTTTTTGATAGTCAGATCTTGGTCTTTTTCCGATTTTTGGCTTTCTTACAATCGATTCTGCACCTTTTATTTGTAATAGTGAGCTGAATACCACCACCGCCATATATTATCAGTCGCAACCATCACCGCCATTGTAATTGAGACCCCAAATCCAGGAATCAAAACATTTATGCTACATGAGAGAATTAAAAAGACATGGTAAGATTTTAGACATGAAATATCATAAGTTTACATTTAAAACCTTACCAGATGACCCTGTAAATCTCTCGTATTGTTCATACACCTATCCTATCATCACCAGACTTGCAGACACTGTGTGTGTGTATGTTTTGGTGAGGAGAGTGTTGAGGAGATAGAAGAAAACCAGATCTAGTTTTGGTGGATATATATTTGGGAAGGAGTATTGAAAAACATTGGCGGGTTCAATGAAATTAAGTGGAGGGGCAATTTAAATTTGGGGAAAAAATTTAGGTTGGCTCTTTGGAAAAGTTAAAAGGGAAATTTTATTTTAGGCAATTAAGTGAGGGGACATGTAAAATATTACATAAATTTAACACATGAAGTATCTTAATTTTTTGCTTTTATAAGAAGCGGAAATGAGCCGACCTTATAAAAGTTTGACTCGAGTTATTGTTGAGTTTTCGAGCTTGTAAGTGATATAGCATATGTTTTTTTTTAATATATATATATATATATATATATATATATATATATATATATATATATATATATATATATATATATATATATATATATATATATATATATTGTAAGCTTACTAAGTGTAAATAGTTAATTATAAATGTATCGAGCATGGTTGTCAGGATCACGATCCTGATCTTAGGATCTAACGATTTTGCGATACTGCAAAGCAAAAATGATCCGTATCTTATGTAGAATCTTTGAAAGCTTAAGATCATATAGGAACGCGATCCTTGTAAGCAAAAAACAAGCGATTATATTTCAATTTTAATTTGTGTAAGACAACACACCTTTACAAATAAACCGAGCTTTTCGAGTGATCAAGCTTAAACCGAGTTCATTCATGACCGGTGATAATGGCTATAATTCACATCGGTCATGGGTCATATGCATTAGGTTATCATTTGTCACATTAAATAATGGGTATTTGACATCATATGGGTCATATGCATTAGGTTATCACTGGTCATCATATCCGTGACTGTTGATCATGGGGTAATTAACATGGGTAACGGGTCATGTGCATTAATATTGGGTTGTAGTGACCTGTCATATATGTTATCGACCAATACATGATTGGTGATCGACAATGGGTAATTAACATGGGTCATGGGTCATGTGCATTGGATTTTGTAAACTAAGACAAATACTATACAACATTTTATACGTTTTGTATTTTTTTAACGTTTTCATCTGTTTGTAATGTTTTTCGTCCCTTTTTGACCGTTTTCAATCGATTTTGATTGATGTCGCTAGTTTTCGACCGATGTTGACAATTTTCGGCAGATTTCGACGGATTTAGACCATTTTAGTCCGACTACGACCGATTGCGACCCTTTTCGACCGATTTCATCCATTTTGAATGTTTTCGACAACTTTCGCTCGTTTTCATATGTTCTTAGTTTTTCTGAATGTTTTCCTCTGTATTAAAATGTTAAGAAACGTTTATTACGTTTTCGTACATTTTTGTACAATTTTTTCATAGCAACGAGATTTTTTATAGCGGTAGATAGTTTATTGATAAAAAAAATTATAGGTTATAAATGAAAAATTATAGGTCATAATGTTTTGAAACCCGGTTCGAATCGGGTGGTTCAACCGGTTGAACCATTCCGGGTGAAAAATGAGTCGATGTAAACCTGGTCAACTTGCTAGGTTGGGTCAAAAATAGGTCAAAGTAAATTGGGTCAACTCGCCGGGTTTGAAGAGTCCCGGGTCAACCCGGTTTGTGTTTATTTGATAGATCTGTTTTTAATTGGTTATACAATGTGAATAAATCATTGTACTTTTAAGTAATGGATAATGTTTTGAAACCCGGTTCGACCCGAGTGGTTCAACTGGTTGAACCGTTCGGTCGAAAAATGGGTCGATTTAAACTGGGTCAACTTGCTAGGTTGGGTCGAAAACTGGTCAAATTAAACTAGTTCAACCCGTCGGGTTTGAATCGCCCCGGGTTGACCCGGGACTCTTACAAATTACGATACAACAAAGCAAAAACAATTAATAAAAATCACATACCGGGTTTACCCGGGGCGCTTCAAACCCGACGAGTTGAACTGGTTTAATTTGACCCGTTTTCGACCCAACCTAGCAAGTTGACCCAGTTTAAATCGACCCATTTTTCGACCGAAACGGTTCAACCAGTTGAACCACCCGGGTCGAACCGGGTTTCAAAACATTATCCGTTACTTAAAAGTACAATGATTTATTCACATTGTACAACCAATTAAAAATAGATCTATCAAATTAAGTACAACCAAATGAACACAAACCGGGTTGACCCGGGACTCTTCAAACCCGGCGGGTTGACCCAGTTTAATTTGACCCGTTTTTGACACAACCTAGCAAGTTGACCAGGTTTAAATCGACTCATTTTTCACCCGGAACGGTTCAACCGGTTGAATTACCAAGTCGAACCGGGTTTCAAACACACTTCACTCAGATCTAGGGTTTTGATCCTCTCTTTCTTATCAAACACACTTCGAACACTTGAACATAATCCTCTCTTTCTCTCTCACACTCACAGTTGCAACTCACATGGATCTAGGGTTTTGATCCCAAATCTCAAAAAGCTAATAAGATCACAAATTAATTATGATACGTAGGAATCGCACCAGGCTTTACCTCTCAAGGGATCTTGAGAAGCTTACAACCCCCACCAGGCAGTGTACCTGATCGTTGTAGTATAGTATAGTGACAAGTACCGGGGGATTGATCGTTCAGCTAGGAATAGTGTCGCTAGGATTAGAAAACCTAAATACTAGTTCTAAAGGTGAGAGATGATTCTTTTTGTATTTTTATATTTTTTAGAAAGCAAGTGAAAATCTCGGGTTTGAAGGATTTGGGCGGAATTAGTTGCTAGTCAACTAACCCAATACTAAAGATGCAATCAAAATAAAATACTAGAAATGAAAATAGACTAAATTATACTAAGGTTGTGAGCAATAAGTGGAGAAAATGTGTTTACTTAGATTTCACTACTCCCTAGACATCTTTTACATGTTAATTACTTGTTATAATTGCATGGATGACGGTATTCCTTAATACCATTCATGGGGTATCGCACATAACTCCCCAATTCTATGAGCTCTTATCTCCTCCTATACCATGCCCAGCACAACCATAGGGATTATAAACAGTGGCTCATGCATTAAATACAACCAATAAAGACCTTAATGCAATAGGTTCATGTTTCTTAAGACGTTCAAGCATGTTACCATTTGGAGATCTGCCAGTTTTCTTAAGCCTAACATATAAATTCATTCATCCAAAACAAGTATAAACAAGTAATCAACACATAATTAACATCTAGGTTTCATTAGATCTAAGCAAACACAAGATAGATCTAGCCTAGCATGATGGAATTAAGACAAGAACAAGATATAGACAACCAACACATAGACATATTGATTGAATTAAAAGAACACTTATCTTAATTACACATGAAAGGTATCAAGGGCTTAGAACCCTTGAAAAACCTGTAAAATATGCACCAAGTTCGTACTTAGGGTTTCTCCAAAACTTCTCCTCTTTTTTTAATGTGAAAATTAGAAAACTATATATAGGAAAAGGGGTCTGACGGCGTCAAGACCAATCTTGTGACGCCATCACCTTGCCGCCAAAAATCTTCTCGGACTGCCTTGATCTACTTCTGACGCCGTCATGTATTAGCATTTCCAGGCCGTCATGATCTTTACTCTTGACGCCCTACTTCGTGACGTCGTCCAATATGTACTGGGTCGTCATGGAATTAACTCTTGACGCCGTCAGGGTGTTACTCTTGACGCTGTCACCTACTGTTCCCAGCAAGAAAAATTAAGACTTTGGCGTTTTCTTCACTTTAATGCTCAAAAAACGTCCGAATTGCTTCCTTTTCCAGATTTCACTCCCAAAGTACCTAAAATCACAAAAGGAACGATTTAGGGCAATATTTGATCAAATAAATTCAATTCCGGGCTTAAATGACCCCCTAAAAGTGGTTCATTTTTCGCTTCATCGAATTAATATAATCCAAATACCCCCTTAGAGCTATTTATTCTTAGGCTTAGTGATGAGTGCTCAAACACTCATCATTTTTGGTCAAATCTGAACTGCAAAACATACAAAAACACTCAGAAATGCATCAAAATACTGAACATATTTCAAAATTGTGTTTTATATATTTTAGATGCAAAATGAGTAAAAACAAATGAAAAATGATCAAAGTTTGCAAAATTGGCAGTTTCAGTCCCTCAAGATTCAAAAATTTTCAAAATCAGTCCTTGAGCATATATTTTAAATGAAAAGTCAACCCAAGTCCTTTAAAAGTCAAAATTTATCAAAAATAGTCCTGGGGTAAAAAGTTTTGAGAATTTACACTTTTGGTCCCTGAAGTTTGAAAATTGACATAAAAGGTCCCTGGGATTTCTAATTTTGGGAAAATTGCAACTTTGGTCCTTGTGTTATTCACATGTGGCAATTTTGGTCCTTATAATAATTTTTTTGAAAGTTGCAATTCAGTCCCTAATATTTTCAGATTTTACAACTTTGGTCCTTGTGGTATTTCTAAGTTACAAACAAACGGACCCTTGATATTAATACCACCCAACAACACAAACGAAACCCAATCCACCAACTCTCCACTAAACCCCAAGTTACAATTAATACCTTAAATCCCTCCAAGCAATCCACAACCTGCCAAATGGTCCTTTCCCGCCAAAATGCTTTTGAAGGGCTGGGATCAAAGTAAAGCCATCCAATGGCTCCTAAGAAAATGGGAAAGAAAGAGAAGCACTCCCTACCCTATTTAAGTCAAGAAAAAGTGAAGAATGAGGCAGTAGTTAATAATAGTTAATTTTAATTTAAGCTTATTTTTGAATTAATGTAATTCTAGATTTTAGTTGTAAATTTTAGTGTAAAAGGGATGTAACTTACATTTCAGTGTAATCTAATCTTGTTTTAATCATCAAATTCAGTTTCTAAAGTCCAATTCAGTTTATGTTTTATTTCCTTGCAAAATCTCAAATTAGCCTTAAATTTGTTAAGAGTTGTTGTTACTGGTTATTTAAGCTCACTTAAGTCAATATTAAACTTTTATAAGCTTCTTATGCACTAAACCAGTTTTAGTGGAAAAATCCAAAAATACCAAAAATAAATCATAAAATAGATAAAAAATAATAAAAAGCAGAAAAAGCAAGAGAAAGAAAGAAGAAGATTGGAGATGGAAAGCTTGGTTTAGTAGTCTCAGGGGAGACAATAGGTGTGTTTTGGATACTTGGTTCCTTAATATCAGACTTGATCCCTTTGTGAGTCATTTTAATCCATATTTACAAATTACTGTCCATAAGCTTATACATGCTTAATTCTGTGTTTTTATGCTTTCTAGTATATCTTAGTAATATTATTGCTTAATTTGTGGTATTTGTTCATTAGAAATCATAATTGCATTTTTCTCATTTTAATTGTCAAAACTGCTTAAGTGTGGTATACTCCTATTATATTGTTGTTGTTTGTAGTTTTGAGCTTAAAAAGGTCTATTGCATCATGATTTAACCTTGTGAATCAGAATTATGGATTAACTCAGTGAAATCACTTGAAAATAAAAATTCAGTCTACATAAAGGATTGTTTGGTTTAAGGGTTCCCACTGAGTCACAGTGGGAATTGGGTTTTGATTTAGGTTCATACATGCCACTTTAGGTTGTTATAGCTCATTAAGATCTTAAAACACCACAAGTCATTGTCAAAAAGTCAAAATCTTGCATTATCTTTTCATGTCTGCTCACTGTATGGATTTGTGAGACCATACCCATGTACAATGATACATAATTGTAGGTTCTTGCTTAATTAATTTAGTTACAACATATAACACCAATCTCAGTCCATTAGAATAATCAAAATCTCACATAAGTAAACTTATCAAGTTTTTTAGAAAAGTCAAAATGTGTAATATCTCAGATTTTTCATTTCTAGCATGAATTTTCTTGAATTTTGTATTGTGTTTCAGTCCTTGTGATTTTCAGGTCTTGTTGTATCCCAGCTAGTCTTCAAGTTCCCACCATCCTTTCATTTTTTCCATTTTTCTGTGGGACCCCACAGACCTCCAAAGTAGGCTGCAGGGAGGGGATACCCCCTGCTGCATCAGATAGCACAACCATCACCACCACTTTGGTGGTAGTTTCTGACCACCTCAGTGGGTCCCAAGGCCCCATGTTTGGTCCTTTCAACCCCCCTCGTACTCCTCTTCAAGGCTTGACCATTAGTTTTACCTTAGGACCTGTGGACCCCAGCTGAATTAACCACAAAAGTCTGTCCCATTTTTCAGTTAAGTAACAAGAATACAAGTGCTTATTTTGATTAAATTGCTTATCCAGTAGACCTCATGTGCTTATTCTGGCTTTTACATGTCCAATAAACTCAATTGAACCAAGTTCAACCATAGTGGGTCCCACTTAAGCTCATTTGAGCTTATTTGCTTATTTGGTCAACATAAGTCAACTGTTTGGCTTATTGCTTCATAATCAGCTTATTTTCAAGTTACATAAAAGTTTTTTTTACAAAAATTGTTTGTTTTTAGGTATAAAATAGGTTTGTAAAAGAAAAATCAAGAAAAACTAAATTTAAAATAAGTGATAGTTTCTATTTAATGTAATTTAAATTTTAATTTTCATTTTTATATTTTTATTAAGTACTTGGCATTTTTATATTTTTATTAATTTCCATTTACGTTAAAGTAATTTTAGTAATTTTCTCAGATTTTTATTTTCTCATTTAGTATTAATTAGAATTAATATTAGTTTTATTAATAATTAATTAATAATTAAGTTTTAAATAGCATAATTAGTTTTTATTAAGTAAGACCTAGTTTTTATATTTTTCCTAGCTTTTATATAATGTAAAATAATTTTTGGAATTTTCTTATAATTTTTACTGTTCATTTTCTATTTTTAATAATTTAAAATAGTTTAATTAGGTAATTAATATTTAATTAGTAATTAATTAATAGAAAAATCACAAAAAGACAAAAATACATATTTTTAATTTTAAAACTTGTTTTTAGTTATTTTATAATTTTATAAAATTAATTTTCACTTTTTTAGTATTTAATTAATATTATATTGTATTTAAGTTATTTAAATATTAATAATAAGTATTAAATAGTTTTTAATTAATAATAAATAATTAAATAGTGTAAAAATTTATTTTCTTTTCCAAAAATTTTCTTTCATCCTTAGGTTTGTAAAAAAGTCATTTTCACCCCCTGTGGGTTTTCAGATTTCAGTTTTCACGTTTTATTTTATACGTTTACGTTATTTTTAATGTAAACGTACTCGTTTTTAGGTTTTAAACGTTTCTGGTTTTTCCTAGCTTCCAGTCTTATTCATATAGCTTGTTTAAGCTATTTCCTTGTAGATTCCTTAGTTTAACCAATCTCAAACCCTTTCCGTCCAAATTCACTCGATCACAGACCCGTTTGATAACCATCCACACATCGTCGGGACATAACGACCCGGGGAAACACTATATTCCGCGGAGCATTGAGCCTAAGGAGTTTGACTTTGTTGACCATATACTTGGTCAATTTAGGTTGACCGTTTGGAGCCAATCAAAATTTTGGCGCCGCTGCCGGGGAGGTCATGCGCGTTTTTCTAAACGGTTTGTTGATTAGTGAATCTGGATATACACTCATTGTATATTTACCATCCTTTGTTCATATTTTCTTATTATAAAAACAAAACTATTCCCGAAAACTTTTTAAAATCAGTTTTCAACGAACACAAAAAACCCAAAAACATTTTCTTTCCTATTTGTACAAAATGTTTTTCAAAAACTCCAAAAATATTCACCTTTACCCTCTCACATCTTTGATTCTTCATCCCTACCCCTCTGTAAACCTTTGATTCTTTCTATGTCATATCCACACCATTGTGGTTGTCAATGGTGTGGTGGTCCTCATAATGGCGGGAATTGTCCCGGTTGTAGCATGGTAGAGTCAGGAGATGGGTCCGTCTATAACCAAGCTCCCTATCCTTACCATGACACATCTAATTCATTCTACCAGCCACCACATCATGAGATACTGACATATCTGTGTGAGTTTGTGGAGGTCCTCACCAAGGATTTGAGTGTCAAGCTGGAAACACGTTAGTCTATGAACAGTTTTCTGGTGATACTCAGAACTTTGGTTATGACCAATACCCATATGATTCACCAGTCCAGACTCAACAGTTTTACTGTTGTGATTACTGTGGAGGTCCACACTTCAGCTCAGATTTTCAAACAGGGAATCCATATCCTTGTGACAATTTTGACACACCTTACTATGACCAACCTCCACAGTACCAAATGAATCAAGCACTTCTTCCAGAAATGCAAAATATGATGAATAAATGCAAAATATGATGAAAATCGTTGATGAGCTTAAGGGTTTAGTTAAAGACTTTGCCCAAAGACATACTCATAAAAAATCCATGGAAGAATTGCTAGCTGAAGAGCAGGTTGCTAGAATAAATTCCCAAGATGCCTATGAAAAATCTATTAGGGAATCAATTGCAAGAGAAAAAGCAGCCAAATCTAGCTCTCAGTTCCGTTTTATTCTTGATGACAGTGATGATGAAGATACACTTGATATTCTTCAATTTTATAAAACTTCATCAAGTTCATCAGTTGATATCCCAGCAGTTGAGATTCCATCTCAAACAACTGCTATCACACCCGAGGTTCCCACTCACTCTCTAAGCATGGGGGATGAGCATCTTGACACTGCCCCTAAAAAGGAATCGGACGAATTCATAAAGTCTAGTGTTGAGAACCTTATCCCATTCCCAAGAGAGTCACAGGGAATTCTTGAGCATATGTGTGATCTTCCTTCCCCTCTTGAGTGTTCAAAAGATCATTTTGAGACTTTCTCAGATTTTAATGATGATTGTACATCTCATGGAGACATTGAGTATATAGAGGCATCACTCCTACAATCTGATGCTGATCCTCTTCTTGAGGAGTTCGCCGATGAACGTACTCACATCAATCCATTTCCAACGGAAAGTGATGATGGTCTCCTCGACTTTGAAGCCGATCTTGGAGAAATTGAAAGTCTCCTATATCATGATCAGTCACTCACTTCTGATCCCAACAGTCCAATAGAGAATATTAATCTCTTTGTTCCCGAAACATTCAATACTACTCTCACCAATCCTATGTTTGAATTCGAATCTGAATTCACTTTGATTTCTGATAATCCACTCTTTGATATTCAGAATGAGGATTGTGATGAATCCACAATGGAACATGAATTCACAGATTCACATCTTGTGAATAATTCTCTTCATGAGGAGTTCTCCGGTGAACTCACTCATCATATCATGACTCCTCTAGAGTTTGATAGCCCAGGGGGAGATGCACTCAATCATGAGGATTTGCAAATTCCCACCCACCCTCCCGGGATGTTTACGATCTTAACCCTTGAAATCCAAATTCAGGCTACGGAGCCTGATCTCGAGGAAGAAAATCTTATCATGATTTTCATCATGGTTTTCTTCCTCTTCTTCACCTACAGGGTGACTTCTCCTATTCTTCACTCCTTCGGGAATGAAGACATTATATTTAACCCCGGCATCACCGCTTATAGTTTATACTATTTTGAGCCGGATACTTATCTCATCGGTGTGGAACTTTCACGTGCTTCAAATGTTTGTCCAAACATCTTGAATGAAAGTCCGATGGAGATTCCTTCTTCCACGTCATGCTTCCCCAAGGACAAATGAATTCGGGGTCGAGTCAAGCTAGCGACTCGGTAAACAAAAACAGTAGCATGCTTATAGGGTTTTCACCCTAAGTGTGGGGGAGTTACCCATACTATGGTTACAAGTAAAGTGAAAATATAAAATAGTGTTTCCACATTTAGCTTGTAATGTTGCCCTTTTACGTTCAAAGAGTCGGCATAATAGCCGGGACTTTGAATATTGAGGACAATATTTATTCTAAGTGTGGGGGGGGGGGGTATTCTAGCGAATTTTATCACATTTTACTATCTAGTACCCCCGTTTTTGCCACAATTTCAAAAATTTAAAAAAAAATTCACTGGTGCTTCAAAAATTTCTGTGGTTATCAGTCCGCCGTGTCTAAACGACAAAAGGATTGGCTAATCTAGGAGCAAAAGGCTCTTGGTAAAGATATATCAAATCCGTTTACGGCTTGCAATTTGCCCAAAATTGTATGGTACCTCAACTCGCCATATCCTAAAAAGTGAATGAGTTGGCTAGCCCGCAATATTATGGCTTGTGGTAAAGGCAGTGGAAAAACCATAATTGGTAATCAGCTCACCAAGATGTTGACTTTTTCCATCAAGAGTTGGCTAGTCCAGAAGCAAATGGCTTTTGGTAAAGACTAATCAAATCCGTTGACAGCTGGTGGTTTGCTCAAAATCACATGGTTATCAGGTGGACCATAGTTCTTACTTGAATTGATACATCTGGCTACTCCAGAAGTGATGGCTTTTGGTAAAGAGATTAAAATCCATTAAGTTTTCAAAACAGTTATTGCTAGGGACTTGCAATATTTTAGTGTGGGGGATTGATGAGTGCTCAAACACTCATCATTTTTGGTCAAATCTGAACTGCAAAACATACAAAAACACTCAAAATGCATTAAAATACTGAAAATATTTCAAAATTGTATTTTATATGTTTTAGATGCAAAATGAGTAAAAACAAATGAAAAATGATCAAAGTTTGCAAAATTGGCAGTTTCAACCCCACAAGTTTCAAAATTTGTCAAAATCAGTCCCTGAGCATATATTTTAAATGAAAAGTCAACCCAAGTCCTTTAAAAGTCAAAATTTATCAAAAATAGTCCTTGGGTAAAAAGTTTTGAGAATTTACACTTTTGGTCCCTGAAGTTTAAAAATTGACATAAAAGGTCCCTGGGATTTCTAATTTTGGGAAAATTGCAATTTTGGTCCTTGTGTTATTCACATGTGGCAATTTTGGTCCTTATAATAATTTTTTTGAAAGTTGCAATTCAGTCCCTAATATTTTTAGATTTTACAACTTTGGTCCTTGTGGTATTTCTAAGTTACAAAACAAACGGACCCTTGATATTAATACCACCCAACAACACAAACAAAACCCAATCCACCCTTTACCACCCCAGCCCACTCACCAGCCCACCAAGCCCAATCCCTTTTAAATAAAAAAACCCACCCCGTTTATATTACCCCCTCGGTCAACACCAAAGTCAAACTCCATCTCCTTCCCCACCCACTTGGCCTGTAACTCCACCGCAACACTCCACATAACCCCCCTCCTCCACCTTATCTCTCCCATCACTTGTCTCCCCCAACTCTCCACTAAACCCCAAGTTACAATTAATACCTTAAATCTTTCCAAGCAATCCACAACCTGCCAAATGGTCTTTTCCCGCCAAAATGCTTTTGAAGGGCTGGGATCAAAGTAAAGCCATCCAATGGCTCACAAGAAAATGGGAAAGAAAGAAAAGCACTCCCTAGCCTATTTAAGTCAAGAAAAAGTGAAGAATGAGGCAGTAGTTAATAATAGTTAATTTTAATTTAAGCTTATTTTTGAATTAATGTAATTCTAGATTTTAGTTGTAATTTTTAGTGTAAAAGGGATGTAACTTACATTTCAGTGTAATCTAATCTTGTTTTAATTATCAAATTCAGTTTCTAAAGTCCAATTCAGTTTATGTTTCATTTCCTTGCAAAATCTGAAATTAGCCTTAAATTTGTTAAGAGTTGTTGTTACTGGTTATTTAAGCTCACTTAAGTCAATATTAAACTTTTATAAGCTTCTTATGCACTAAACCAGTTTTAGTGGAAAAATCCAAAAATACCAAAAATAAATCATAAAATAGATAAAAAATAATAAAAAGCAGAAAAAGCAAGAGAAAGAAAGAAGAAGATTGGAGATGGAAAGCTTGGTTTAGTAGTCTCAAGGGAGACAATAGGTGTGTTTTGGATACTTGGTTCCTTAATATCAGACTTGATCCCTTTGTGAGTCATTTTAATCCATATTTACAAATTACTGTTCATAAGCTTATACATGCTTAACTCTCTGTTTTTATGCTTTCTAGTATATCTTAGTAATATTATTGCTTAATTTGTGGTATTTGTTCATTAGAAATCATAATTGCATTTTTCTCATTTTAATTGTCAAAACTGCTTAAGTGTGGTATACTCCTGTTATGTTGTTGTTGTTTGTAGTTTTGAGCTTAAAAAGGTCTATTGCATCATGATTTAACCTTGTGAATCAGAATTATGGATTAACTCAGTGAAATCACTTGAAAATCAAAATTTAGTCTACATAAACGAGTGTTTGGTTTAAGGGTTCCCACTGAGTCACAGTGGGAATTGGGTTTTGATTTAGGTTCATACATGCCACTTTAGGTTGTTATAGCTCATTAAGATCTTAAAACACCACAAGTCATTGTCAAAAAGTCAAAATCTTGCATTATCTTTTCATGTCTGCTAACTGTATGGATTTGTGAAACCATACCCATGTACAATGATGCATAATTGTAGGTTCTAGCTTAATTTAGTTTAGTTACAACATATAACACCAATCTCAGTCCATTAGAATAATCAAAATGTCACATAAGTCAACTTATCAAGTTTTTTAGCATGAATTTTCTTGAATTTTGTATTGTGTTTCAGGCCTTGTGATTTTCAGGTCTTGTTGTATCCCAGCTAGTCTTCAAGTTCCCACCATCCTTTCATTTTTTTCGTTTTTCTGTGGGACCCCACAGACCTCCAAAGTAGGCTGGAGGGAGAGGATACCCCCTGCTGCATCAGATAGCACAACCATCACCACCACTTTGGTGGTGGTTTCTGACCACCTCAGTGGGTCCCAAGGCCCCATTTTTGGTCCCTTCAACCCCCCTCCTACCCCTCTTCAAGGCTTGACCATTAGTTTGACTTTAGGACCTGTGGACCCCAGCTGAATTAACCACAAAAGTCTGTCCCATTTTTCAGTTAAGTAACAAGAATACAAGTGCTTATTTTGATTAAATTGTTTATCCAGTGGACCCCATGTGCTTATTCTGGCTTTTACATGTCCAATAAACTCAATTGAACCAAGTTCAACCATAGTGGGTCCCACTTAAGCTCGTTTGAGCTTATTTGCTTATTTGGTCAACATAAGTCAAGTGTTTGGCTTATTGCTTCATAATCAACTTATTTTCAAGTTACATAAAAGTTGTTTTTACAAAATTTGTTTGTTTTTAGGTATAAAATAGGTTTGTAAAAGAAAATTCAAGAAAACCTAAATTTAAAATAAGTGATAGTTTCTATTTAATGTAATTTAAATTTTAATTTTCATTTTTATATTTTTATTAAGTACTTGGAATTTTTATATTTTTATTAATTTCCATTTATGTTAAAGAAATTTTAATAATTTTCTCAGATTTTTATTTTGTCATTTAGTATTAATTAGAATTAATATTAGTTTTATTAATAATTAATTAATAATTAAGTTTTAAATAGCATAATTAGTTTTTATTAAGTAAGACCTAGTTTTTATATTTTTCCTAGCTTTTATATAATGTAAAATAATTTTAGGAACTTTCTTATAATTTTTACTATTCATTTTCTATTTTTAATAATTTAAAATAGTTTAATTAGGTAATTAATATTTAATTAGTAATTAATTAATAGAAAAATCACAAAAAGACAAAAATACATATTTTTAATTTTAAAACTTGTTTTTAGTTATTTTGATAATTTTATAAAATTAATTTTCACTTTTTTAGTATTTAATTAATATTATATTGTATTTAAGTTATTTAAATATTAATAATAAGTATTAAATAGTTTTTAATTAATAATAAATAATTAAATAGTGTAAAAATTTATTTTCTTTTTCCAAAAATTTTCTTTCATCCTTAGGTTTGTAAAAAATTCATTTTCACCCCCTGTGGGTTTTCAGATTTCAGTTTTCACGTTTTATTTTGTACGTTTACGTTATTTTTAATGTAAACGTACTCGTTTTTAGGTTTTAAACGTTTCTAGTTTTTCCTAGCTTCCAGTCTTATTCATATAGCTTGTTTAAGCTATTTCCTTGTAGATTCCTTAGTTTAACCAATCTCAAACCCTTTCCGTCCAAATTCACTCGATCACATACCCGTTTGATAACCATCCACACCTCGTCGGGACATAACGACCTGAGGAAACACTATATTCCGCAGAGCATTGAGCCTAAGGAGTTTGACTTTGTTGACCATATACTTGGTCAATTTAGGTTGACCGTTTGGAGCCAATCACTTAGGTTGATTATCTGTTATAAGAATTGCGTTGCATTTGTATTGATAGAATAAGGAAGAACATGCTGTGTTGTTTTTGCGAATAATTAGAGCAAAAGAGATATTAAGGTCTGCTTGGATTAGCTTATTTTATCTTAGGCTTAGGTTGAATATCTGGTATAAGAATTATGTTGCATTTGTATTGAGAGAATAAGGAAGAAAAGTGACGGATGTGTGTGCGAATAGTTAGGCTAAAATATCCAAGTATCAAAGATGGAAGAAGTATCATCGATGGATGCAAAGACACCACTTTCATCCATCGATGATTCATCTTTGCTCTTTGCCAAAATACAGAAACAATTATCAAGTATAATTTGTAGGTTTGATGCTTGAATTTAGCGTCTTCGTCTTCCAGTATGTTGGTAGGTTAGAGATTCAAGGCTGAATAATATGTTGTTGTTGGCTAGGGTAGAAAGGATGGTAGTTCATTGCATTTTTAATATAAATTTTATATGATTTCATTCATGCACAATTAGCTCTCTAATGTCGTAGAATCTACATAATTAATATGTATGTTCGTCACATCTAAGGGAGCAATATAAATAATAGTAAGAATCTGTTTTCTAATAACTTAAAGCTCAATGATTAGGGCGCTCTATATAGCGTTGTAGATGGTTCCATTGCTTAATTTGGAAAACGTCTACTACCGCTTGTGTGGTTATTAGACGGTACTGCAACGTTAGATAGATCTGTCCTGATGAATGCAATAATGATATAGTGTGTACTGTTCATGACATGCCACACTCCATTATCGCATTCAAGATGAGTGATGTTACTTAGACTCTATTCTTTACTCAACATTTGTAGATTGTTTGTATTACTTTGAGTCTGGAATTTCAACATACCTTTCCATTCTAACTTCCCATACTGTTTCTTTTGTTTTTTCAACAATCTAGCAATGCGGCTGGTGCAGTCCTTTGCTCAAAGGGAGTTGAAATGACAAAAGGAGCAGTAGTCGGAAGTTAGAAGGGTTACGTCTGTTAGTTTATTGCATTCCATTATTTTTTATGATCTAAAACCAACCATCCACCAGGTAATGTGGCCATTGGAGTTCCAAGAACAAAGGTTGTTTCAAACACACCCTGAATTGCAACATTATCTTTTATTTCATTTACGCTATATTTTTTAAAATTTTAATATATTTTTTAAATTTTTTGCAGCAAATCCATGGTCAGACTACTTTCCAAAGGGATATTTGGATCAGGTCAATCATGAAATTTTGCAGATTTCTTCAAGTCAATCATGTTCCATTGTGACTAGTCTTTGTTGGCGACTAATATGTATATAGTTCTGTCAAGAGTTATATATAAGCATTGATCCCTGGCAAAAGCTCGTCCCAATGGATCATGATTGGCCCGAAGATGTTGAAAAGGTTCAAGCCACCAGTGGGAAACATCAATCCTTTCCTGCATTAAACATAGGTAGTTTGGTTTTCCCATATCCCCTTTTTATACTCGTTTCCATGTGTATCTCAAATCACAAATCCCAGTTTAACCCCTTTTTATATTTTTTTATTTTTTTGCAGAAGTCATTAAAATTGACAGCAGTGACTCAAGTTCATTTCACATATCAAGCAGTTCTGAAGGTCCTCCAAATACATGGGCAGACTACTTTCCAAAGGGATATTCTGGATCAGGCACAAAAAGGAAGATGCTAAGAAGGTTAAAACTCCAAAAAAGACTGCCAAAGAGCTTTTTGATGAGAGGGTTCAGGTGCTAGGCCTGCCCAATGCTAAGACTTGTGAAGACAAGGCTATAAAACCATGGGAACCAAAAATGCCCAAAGTTTGTTCAAAAGGGAAGGGTAAAAAGAAAATGTATTAGTTGAGTTAGGAAGTAATTTGAATAAACATTGTAATCCTTTTGTACTACTTTATTTGACTTTATGAATAAACATGTTGTAATCCTTTTAGATTAGTAAAATTTAAGAATGTGTACCTTTTGTTACCAGTATTTTGTAATTTTTCATTTAAGTATTAATGGAATATGTTTTATTTTAATTCCCGTACTTTGTCATTGCTAAATTTTCTCATTAATTGTTACAATATTTTGATTTTTGTGTTCATTAACAAGAACTTGGGATATATTTTGTATCATGTTAATCAAAAGTTATCAAAATCAGAAGTTTCTGCTACTAAGAAAACGTTACTGCAGGTGGGTTTGTACTGCTAGATATGAGAGTGCAGGGGTGGATTGGTAACATTTACACTTAATTGTTACAATATTATGATTGTTGTGTTCATTAACAAGAACTTGGGATATATTTTGTATCATGTTAATCAAAAGTTATCAAAATCAAAAGTTTTTGCTGCTAAGAAAACATTACTGCAGGTGGGTTTGTACTGCTAGATATGAGAGTGCAGGGGTGGATTGGTAACATTTACACTTAAGGGTTTAAATCCCCAATTAACTAGTTATACGGCCGTATAAGCCGCTTTCATACAATAATGTCAACCTGCATAGTTTACTACATAACATTGTCTACGGATAAACCCATATGGTTCATCCTACATTAGCTAATTACATACCATTGTCTAGTGACAAACCCATTTGGTTTATCATACATCATATACTTACAAAAAAGTTTATCCAACTTACAAAAACTTTCAAACATTGTTTCACCCATTAATAAACATAAAACCATCAAACCATCAACACACATCAAACATTAAGACTCTTTGGGACCTGTTTGTGTCATCTGTTAAAAAGAAGCGGACCCTTGCAGCTACACCAAAGGCGGCTTCCTGTCTCAACTCCCTGAAACCAGAGCATGAAACAATAAACACCTTCCTCCTCACTTTCCCTCGACCAGGTACCACCACTGTTCTCTCACATACTTGGAACACTTTCTGTATCATTTGGTGCTTCACAACAGCGACAGAGTACCCATACAAGTTGTACTTGTGCACAATTTTTGATGGTATAGTCTGTTACAAAATGTACAAAGTTACAACTGCTATAGATTGATAGTTGTTTAGTTTGTAATCTCATTGAAATTGTAGCATAATTACTATTTGACAAATTATCAAAGTTTTCAAGACACTTACTAGTTGTCCATTTCTCCAGAAGCATGCAGTCAGTGGTCGGTAGAATGCCCTATCTTCTTGGTCGTGGACAGTGTGAAACGACCATCTACACATCCAGTTCATCCGTCGGGCATCAAAATCTGAATTTAATATTACAAAATGAGTAAGTTATAGATAATCCAAAATGTTACAAAGATATCATATACTTGATGTAGTTAAAGCTAATAAAGGAAAAAAATACCATAGTCATGTGTTTGGTGACACAAGGCATTCATGGCAATATTGGTGTTGTATGTCTCCACAGTCGTGATGGCCCCGCCATATGAGAAGGAGTGAACGTATCGACAATTTAGATGATCACTGGCCACCCTAACATTGTAGTCGGTCGAGTTACTGGAAACCACGACCGAATCAGTAGGGGTTGGACCATCCAGATATCTCAGAAAGTCTTCCTCCAACGACTGCATAAGCAGAGATGTGTCTGTCATAGGCACTAAACATCTCCAAAATAGGGCACTCTCGGGTTCATAATTGTGAAACTCCAACCCATTCTCACCATAACAAGTTACATAAAACACATCCTCACCCTCTTCAACAAAATGTATGTACTCAACAGCAGAACATGAGATGTTGTGAATGACAAAATCATTCCACCTTGCTCCCTCAAGAACACACTTAAATTGTGAGACTCTCCTTACACGAACTTTCCATCTAACCCCCCCCACAGTTAACTAAGAAAATAAAACCATTGCCAGTATAGGAACCTTCTAGAACATAATCATTATGCAGTTCCTGTATATGAAAATAATGTATACAAATGAAAACACAACTAAAAACTTAATCCATTCATATATCTTGCATCAAGTACTATATAACACGGACAAAAATATTTTGAAGTCAAAGTTGAAGAAAAAAGACTTGAAAAAGTCATAGTGGACACTTATTGTTTGACTTTTTAAGTCTTCATTTGGCAAATTAGACCTTATATATTTTTATTTGTGTTATATAATATTTGATAAAAATTATACCAATGAAAAATACATTCAAAACTTAATCCATTCATATATTTTGCATCAAGTAATATATAACACAAATAAAAATATTTAAGGTCAAAGTTGAAAACTAAAGACTTCAAAAGTCAACAATGGACTATAATTATGGGAAGGAGTAATTAAACTAGTTTCTTAGAGAAATAACAGCTTGTCAATAATGGTGTTAGGGCATCAACTATGGTTAAAATTTATAAAGCTTTATAAGTGTTCCATGTCATCAAATATCAATAAATTATAAACCTTTTCTCACTATGATAAAAATATGTTACAACTTTATAAATGATTCACATTACACATGCATTAATTATGTTGAGTTTATGAAGAGGTCCAAGAACTAGGACCTTTTCATGCCACCTAGATTTCTCACTATGGTTGAAACAAGATATAAACCTTTTCAAGTTTCTTAAACCTATTCATGAACCTCTCATAGTGGATGCTCTTAACTTACAAACTCATCCAAAACATCAGGATTGTCTACAGCGCAAATAAATTGATTACCAAACATGGTTACTGCATTAACGATTAAGGTTATAAATCAATGCAAAATACCATTTGAAAGAAGTAAAAATCAGTAAACGTGGTTACCTGATACGTGTGTTTTTTGAAGATTCACGACTGCTAAGCACCGACTGTATTGTTTAAGATATTAGGTTGAAAGAAGATAGAGAGTTTATGTGAGTGTGATTTTGTTGTGTTAAACATGACTTAGTTTTGTTATTTGCAAAAAGTATCCTCGTCGATTTTCGTGAAAGGGAGGTAGCTGAAGTGTGTTAATGTGTTATAGTGGGAACAGTGAAGTGACGAAAATACCCTGACGTGCAACGCACGTGAGGGCACTAACGAGCTAGCAGCATTAAGTTCTGCCTAGCAGCATTAAGTTCTGCCATAGCAGCATTAAGTTCGGAGTTACTAGCATTCACCCATATTCCAATCCAAACAAATTTTTCTTTGCTTTTCCTACAAAATGTTAGTCTAGAAACAAAGAAAATACAAGCCATAACATATGCACAATCATCCCAACATCTACATATACTTAACAATTCTAAGTATAACTAGGAGCATTGTAATGGGGCAAATGAAGAGTCATGACTAATAGTCTGAACTCAATTCATGTGGTGAATATCAAATTAGACTCAAACTAGCTAGATAGAGTACGTATACATAAATTATCAGAAATGTGTGACCATATGTATCGAATTGTGACTACATTTAAATAATGTGTGGCAAAATATGACACTATGATTTAGCCACCTAAATAAATACTTCACGTAACCATATATATAGCATCTTTAATTTAGTCACACAAAAACTCAATGTGACTAATATCAAGGTTAATGATAATTGATTTCACATTTTGCTATAAATAATAGTCACATGAATATTTCACAATGTGACTATTTTGAATGTATTGGTCACATATAATACCCATTAGGATTTGGCAAACAAACACACACTAAACTTTAGACACACATATTAACTTACGTGACCATATGTATCGAATTTTAGTTACACTTCATCATGTTTCTATGGTTTAGTGTGACCATATATGACATTTGGTCACACTCTTCAAGTGTGTGACATATATTTGTCACTCTTAAACGCATTTCGTGACTAACGCTTCAAACTTACTTTTCCGTTGTCACACATTTCAAACGCTACGTGGCTAAATATTCAGCAAAGAATAGCAGTCACGTTTAAATAATGTGTGACAAACTTGACTATATAATTTAGCCACATACACAATTACCTCATGTGACCATATATCTATTTTGGTCACACTTTTAAATTATGTGACATATATTTGTCACATATGTATATCTATAGTGTGACTAATGTTTCGAGCTCATTTGTATATGTCACACGTCTCGAATTAAAAGTGACTAAATAATCCATTTTTTTTCCAGTTACCTCTAGTCACATAAATATTCAGATGTGTGACAATAGAATTTCGAAATGGTCACACAAGTCGGATCAAGTGTGGCTGTTCATTTTATTCTGGTACATTTAGTCACGTATAAATGTTACAGTGTGACATTTCAAAATCGACCATGCATGACCAATAGAACTTTTTGTACTAGTGCGGGGGATTGATCGTTCAACTCAGAAATAGTGTTCGCTAGGATTAGAAAGCCTACTAAACTAGGTCTAGAGGTGAGGGATGATTCGTTTTGTATTTTTTATATTTATGAAAGCAAGCAAAATCTCGGGTTTTGAAGGAGTGGGCGGAATTAGTTGCTAGTCAACTAACCCAATTAACTAAAGATGCAATCAAAATAAAATAAAAACAAATGAAAATAAACTAATGTGATTATGTGGTGAAAACAATAATGAGAAAAGATGTGTTTACTTAGATTTCATTACTCCTTAGATATCTTTTACCGGTTGATTAGCTTGCTACAATTGCATGGATGACTGGTTATATTCGTTAATACTAGTCGTAGGGCCGTGTACAATATTCCCTAACTCTATAAGCTCCTACTTCACTCCTATGTCGAGCCGACTAAAAGCTCCTAACATGGGATCACTAGAATTCACTTATGCATTAAATACAACAAAAAATCGTAGTACACCTCCGATCATGTTTCTTAAGACGTTTAAGCAAGTTACCAATGGAAGTCTGCCAGTTTTCTTAAGCCTAACATCGAATACAATCATCCACAACAATTATAAACAAACCATCAACCAATAATCAACATCTAGGTTTCACTACATCTAAGCAAACACAATAAAAACCTAGCCTAGCATGTTAAAAGAAAGACAAGCATAAGATAGAATCACACAACACATAAACATATCGTATGATTATTGGAAAACTTATCTTCAATTAAGCATGGATGGAACAAGGGTTGAAACCCTTATTTTTACAGAAAATTCATCTAGGGTTTAAGCTCTCTGAAGTTCTCCTAATGTTCCACACTAATGAATGAAAATTAGAAAACTATATATAGATTTTACACCTTGACAGCGTCACGTTATAGCTTGTGACGCCGTCAACTCGCCGCCAAATTAAGGTCGTATTGCCTAGATTCAATCTTGATGCCGTCATGTAGAAATTGAGCTCTGGGCCGTCACTCGCAAAATGACCCTGACGGCTGTGGTGATGCCGTCAGGCATTTTATACTTGAAATAGTTCTGGGCCGTCATATGTATTCTTCATATCCACCTCTTTTGCCAAGCTTGACGCCGTCATGTGTGAGGTCTTGACGTCGTCAGGTACTGCTCCCAGTAAGGATTTTGAGATTTTGCCGTTTCCATCACTTTTATACTCCAAAAACGTCCAAAATACTTCCTTTTCCATATTTCTTTTCAAAAGTACCTAAAATGACAAAAGGAACGATTTAGGGCAATAATTGATCAAATAATCACGAATTCGGGCTTAAATGACCCCCTAAAAGCGGTACACTTTTCGCTTTATCAACTGCGAGAACAATCTCAACCATTAAAATGTGTGATCAATGGCTGAAATTACTTGTGGCATAGTTGTAATTAAATTATAGTTCAAATATTAATTTTTATAGGATGCAAGGGTAATATAGGAATCTCACATTCATTCTTTTTAAAACCGTCCATAAAAATATCATTAAATTAAATTATTAGGTCACAAACCTCTTCCCCACGATTAAACCATAGCCGACTCTACTATCATCTCCAATCTTCATCATCATAGTATTGGTCAATATACTTTTGGTCAGTTAAATAAAGAATAACAGGCTACGTTCTTTTCGTCAATATACTTTTGGTTTGAAAAGAAAAACATATCTTCCTATCTCATTCCTCACAACCATCCAGAATCAGAATCTTCTATGGCAGATTACTTGTTTTATTTTTATAAAGGTAATTCGTTTCTCGTTTCATTAATAAGATTTTGCTTGAATTTATTTATTATGGCTAATGTAGATCACCTTTTTTTTTATCTTGTTTCGATCTGGAACATGTGGGTTTCTATGATCATAGATTCGATCTACTTTATATATATATATATATATATATATATATATATATATATATATATATATATATATATATATACTTTCGATGTGAACTTATTTTGTCTTCGGATATGTTTTTATTTTTTTTTGGAATAGTTAGATCTTTCTTGTGTGATGTTATTTTTATCGCTGGATGATTCTATTGGCATATGTTCTTGTAATTGTATCTTTATTTTTTTATCATAGGATGGTTTTATATGAAAGCCCATCTTGGTGATGTTTGAAACATACCGGGTATATGTTATTTGGTTCTTTAATGATCATAGTAATGTTTTATTGGTTGTTTAATTGGTATTTAAATCTTTTTGTTTGATTGGCGGTTGGGATTTGGCGAGATATGTGTTTGGTGTGTTTGATCTAAACATACTTGTGTTATGTGCGTTTTGTTAGTTCCGATATGAAGTTTCATGTGGTCTTCTAATGAATTTGACAAGTTGTAAATACAAATGTTCTTAGAAATTGTGCACATATGTTATTCGAAGCCGTGCACATATGTTCTAATAAATTTGATGATAAATTGCAAAGACACATATGTTATTCGAAGCCGTGCTAAGTTTAGATTGTCTTTTGATATTGTGCTAGTTTATTTACCAGGAATAGCTTATGAGTAAGTGTGTATACGTGTTTTGCTAGATTATGTATATATGTAACACAACTTGTTATGATTAAAAGTGTGCATATTTTATGGGTTCTTGAACAAGGCTGGGAATACATGTGCACGCCTAAAAGTTGAACCAACTCTTAAAGACATTGGATATGTGTGCATATGTGTTATAGAGTGTTTTATAGTTGGTATATGTGTGCATATGTGTTTTAATTTTTGTGCACATATGTTTTTACAGCTGGTATCAATAACAAGTGTGTCCATAACTTTATTGCAAGATTTGATTTATAATTTTTTTCGTATTATTGTTGTGAATTAATATTGGTTGCAAATATCCAGGTTTATGCTCAAGACTAAGAATACAAATGCACTGAAAATGATAGAGACGAAGAATGTACATGTGCATTGTACATGTGAATACGACGAAAAGTTTACATGCATGTGCATATATGCAAAAACGATCAAGATAATCAAGGATACGTGAATGCATACGTGCACATGTTGCAAAAATGGTGTTTACACATGTGCATTCCCAATTTTTTTATATTAATTAATCATTTGTAATGAAATAGAAATTTTAACAGCCATTAGATTTTGTAAATCATAAACTTGTACAATTTTGAGTTATTATTTATGTTGTTGATAAGTTTGTAAAAATGTTTAAGTTAAAAAAGAGTTAGTTGCACGTGTGCACATATGCTCAAACATTGAAAGTTTGAAAGTATCGACATTTTGAAAATAATCTCAATGTCTATTTTGAAAATTTAATTTATCTACTAAAAGAGACACATATGCACCTTACTAAACATACATATTAAAAAAAAGAAAAAAAAAATCCTATTATGTAGGAACTTAAAAAACGTTTTTTATTTAAAAAATTAAAAAGGAAAATAAAAACTAATTTTACTATTATACCCTTTTAAATTAAATAATAAAACTTAATATCCAAAAAAATATGATTGGTTAATGTTGGTTCTCGCAGTTCTCGCAATTTATTTGGTTCTGAAAAAAACCTCACCTTAAATATATATATATATATATATATATATATATATATATATATATATATATATATATATATATATATATATATATATATATATATATATATATATATGGGGACTTTCTTACGAGAACCATTTTATCTGCGAGAACTGAGAGAACCACCAAAAACATGCATGCACGCCTTTTAAAATAAAATAAAAATACATGCAAATCATCAATAATCGTAAGCATCCACCAATGTTCTTCAATATCATTATGAACTCATCATCTTTTTTCACAAAAACTTTACCCACAGCCGCAATATTGTCGTTGCACGTCTTATAAAAACATACATGCACACCTTCAAAGAAAAATTTTGTATTTTCAATTTCTTATCAAATTCTTTAGAACAACTATGTTTTTTTTAAAACATATGTGTTGTTTTTAAAACATATGTGCAAAAATACAATTATTGAAGGCGTGCATGTATGTTTTTGGTGGTTTCTTTCAGTTCTCGCAGTTAAAATGGTTCTCGTTTGAAAGTTACACTATATATATATATATATATATATATATATATATATATATATATATATAGTGTTGCGTTCAATGCAGAACTATTTTTTTGTACAGAACCTATAGAACCAGGTCTTTTACTTCTAATAATGCATGATGTACATCATCAGAATGCAAAATAACATTTTTGTAAATATTTACTACTTTTCTAAAAGAGTTAAGGGCATTATGGGAATTTCAAAGTTATTATTATTCTAAAAACTGTTCAATATTTTTAACACTTATTCGTACTATATCCCTTTCTCTCTCACAAACTAACCTCTCATACTTAACTTTTCTCAGCCACCACAAAATCTCAAAAAAAAAAAAAAAAAAAAAAAAAAAACCATCCTAGATCTACCAATATGTTCATAGTAATGATTGTTGCGAAGACCAAATTATGATGCCAATAAACGCATATTCCTTTGATCCATTGAGTGTATCTCTCTGTTGTGACAGGTTTGAATCATTTTGCTTGATGTCAACATCATCTTAATTCAGTATCTTCAAATTCAATAAGAGGTTTGATTCGACATTCATTTTTATGTGTAGATCTAAATCGATTTTCGTCCTTTAATATTGGTGATAATGATCACCATGATTGATGGTTTGATGATGATCTAAATCGACATTCATTTTTATGTGTAGATCTAAATTCAATAACACGTTTGATTCGACATTCAATTTTGTAAACAATGATATGAAATCCTATTAAATGTGCAGGTTTGTTGGTGGAGGGTCAAGCGGATTGCGGCCGTCGGAATATGGCCGCCGGATTGTGGTCGCCGGTTTTTCAACTGTTGTTTCCGATTAAAAGTGCAGGTTTGTTTACTTTAATGAGTGAGTAAATACTCATCATTTTTGGTCAATCTTTTTGGGTAAAGGGGAGTAATCCTGCACCCGGTAAAATACATTAATAAAAAACGTTTAAGTACAATGGAAGAGAGTGAGTCTCTCATCGAAGTCCCTAAGGACACTACCACTACCACTATCTAAGAATGACAGACCATTCTTATAACTACCAGATCTAAATACAACTAACGATGACTACCAATAAAAATACAATACATCACAACTCAACTAAAATTGAAGTCTTCTTAGTCATCCTAGCGATCCAGATCATAAACATGCGAACTTCCAGCTTCAACAAATTGCGTCTTCTATTAGTATTATGCAAAGCATAATCTAATAACCTAATAAGAGTGACTTCCGTAGCAAATAAATTTGAAGCATAAACATGGTCTAAGCGACCCAACCTCCAGCATATCCGAGCTTGAACCAATCTTCCAACAAATCCGAGTGACACACAAGAAGACAACCATGATCAAGTCAATGCAAATTTCCATAGCAAATGCTAACCCTTGACTTGCAGCAATAATTATCAATCAGCAGCTAAATAAAAGCTAGGTTTAAAGAACCCTTCCATGCAAATCAGCAGCCAAAGTCGATAAACACATTAAATCAGTCCCAATATAAGCAATAAATGCAACAAAGATCATATAGAACTGATCACAATATGCAAACAATAGGGTAACACGAACTCTAATCAATACCATAACCAACGTCTCGAACTGTTGGGTAAAAAAAATAGGAACATGCAATCCTTCCAACCAGAGCAAGACATTAAACATCTCTCCCTCTATAAACCCACGAACAAGTAATCCCATCAGCATGAAGAAAACGTCCAGGCATCACCACCCATACCAGCTTCACATGCATTAAACAACCAGATCCAACATCACGTAAATACTTAATAATCGAAACCCTAAAAAAGGGCTTCTTACCAATAACGAGCATCAAAATCATACCCCCAAGCATGCTGAGGGGTATATCAAACCAGCAAAAACCGAACCCTAAAAGAATCAATAACCCTTAAAAAAGGCAAATCGATTGCAATATTAATGTAGGGTTTCGGTAACAAACCCTTACTGCCCATTAAAAATGAAACCCTAAAAGAGAATCGAATGGAATGAAAAACACGTTTAACCAAACCACGATTAAACTATGAGCAGCAATTAGGAGATCGATCCTATTAAATAGAAAATCGATTTACAAAAACCGACTAAAGAATCAAGGATTAAAGGAATCGATAGTAATCAAGAGGCGGTTTAAAAAAAACCCTAAAAAAACGATTTCACCAAGGATCTGGTAAAACCGATTGGATTAGGGTGAAAATCGCCAAAATAAAGAGAAATCCGATCAAATATAATATGAAAAATCGTTACCAGCCACCCTCAAAAGAATAGTATTAACAAAATCGTATTGCATACCCTTCGAATAAGGATAGAGAGGACGAGTTTGGTGGTAATACTGGCCGGAAAAAAGAAGGAGGGTGGCTGTCGGATTTCTCCCTAGGGGAGAGAGGACGAGTTTGGTGGTAATACTGGCCGGAAAAAAGAAGGAGGGTGGCTGTTGGATTAGTTCGTTCTCATTAAATCGGTTATTTTTTTATTCGGGTTGTAACACATGCATAAAAAACGTGTAAAAACAAACAGAAATGGGTAAAAATGTATGGAAACGGATGAAAAGGGACTAAACGTGTAAATCGTGTTGTTGGATTAGTTCGTTCTCATTAAATCGGTTATTTTTTTATTCAGGTCGTAACACATGCATAAAAAACGTGTAAAAACAAACAGAAATGGGTAAAAACGTATGGAAACGGATGAAAAGGGACTAAACGTGTAAATCGTGTTGTTGGATTAGTTCGGTCTCATTAAATCGGTTATTTTTTTATTCGGGTCATAACACATACATAAAAAACGTGTTAAAACCAACAGAAATGGGTAAAAACGTATGGAAACGGATGAAAAGGGACTAAACGTGTAAATCGTGTTGTTGGATTAGTTCGGTCTCATTAAATCGGTTATTTTTTTTAATCGGGTCATAACACGTGCATAAAAAAACGTGTAAAAACAAACAGAAATGGGTAAAAAAGTATGGAAACGGATGAAAAGGGACTAAACGTGTAAATCGTGTTGTTGGATTAGTTCGGTGTCATTAAATCGGTTATTTTTTTATTCGGGTCATAACACATACATAAAAAACGTGTTAAGACAAACAGAAATGGGTAAAAACGTATGGAAACGGATGAAAAGGGACTAAACGTGTAAATCGTGTTGTTGGATTAGTTCGGTCTCATTAAATCGGTTATAATTTTATTCGGGTCATAACACATGCATAAAAAATGTGTAAAAACAAACAGAAATGGGTAAAAACGTATGGAAACGGATAAAAAGGGACTAAACGAGTAAATCGTGTTGTTGGATTAGTTCGGTCTCATTAAATCGGTTATTTTTTTATTCGGGTCATAAAGCATGCATTAAAAACGTGTAAAAACAAACAGAAATGGGTAAAAACGTATGGAAATGGATGAAAAGGGACTAAACGTGTATATCGTATTGTTGGATTAGTTCGGTGTCATTAAATCGGTTATTTTTTTATTCGGGTCATAACACATACATAAAAAACATGTTAAGACCAACAGAAATGGGTAAAAACGTATAGAAACGGATTGAAAGGGACTAAACGTGTAAATCGTGTTGTTGGATTAGTTCGGTCTCATTTAATCGGTTATAATTTTATTCGGGTCATAACACATGCATAAAAAACGTGTAAAAACAAACAGAAATGGGTAAAAACGTATGGAAACGGATAAAAAGGGACTAAACGAGTAAATCGTGTTGTTGGATTAGTTCGGTCTCATTAAATCGATTATTTTTTTATTCGGGTCATAAAGCATGTATAAAAAACGTGTAAAAACAAACAGAAATGGGTAAAAACATATGGAAACGGATGAAAAGGGACTAAATGTGTATATCGTGTTGTTGGATTAGTTCGATCTCATTAAATCGGTTATTTTTTTATTCGGGTCATAACACATGCATAAAAAACGTGTAAAAACAAACAGAAAGGTGTAAAAACGTTTGGAAACGGATGAAAAGGAACTAAACGTGTAAATCGTGTTGTTGGATTAGTTCGTTCTCATTAAATCGGTTATTTTTTTATTCGGGTTGTAACACATGCATAAAAAACGTGTAAAAACAAACAGACATAGGTAAAAACGTATGGAAACGGATGGAAAAGGACTAAACGTATAAATCGTGTTGTTGGATTAGTTCGTTCTCATTAAATCGGTTATTTTTTAATTCAGGTCGTAACACATGCATAAAAATCGTGTAAAAACCAACAGAAATGGTAAAAACGTATGGAAACGGATGAAAAAGGACTAAACGTGTAAATCGTGTTGTTGGATTAGTTCGGTCTCATTAAATCGGTTATTTTTTTTATTTGGGTCATAACACGTGCATAAAAAAACGTGTAAAAACAAACAGAAATGGGTAAAAAAGTATGGAAACGGATGAAAAGGGACCAAACGTGTAAATCGTGTTTTTGGATTAGTTCGTTCTCATTAAATCGATTATTTTTTTATTCGGGTCGTAACACATGCATAAAGAACGTGTAAAAACAAACAGAAATGGGTAAAAACGTATGGAAATTGATGAAAATAGACTAAGCGTGTAAATCGTGTTGTTGGATTAGTTTGGTCTCATTAAATCGGTTATTTTTTTATTCAGGTCATAACACATGCATAAAAAACGTGTAAAAACAAACAGAAATAGGTAAAAACGTATGGAAACGGATAAAAAGGAACTAAACGTGTAAATCGAGTTGTTGGATTAGTTCGGTCTCATTAAATCGGTTATTTTTTTATTCGGGTCATAACGCATGCATAAAAAACGTGTAAAAACAAACAGAACAGGGTAAAAAAGTATGGAAACGGATGAAAAGGGACTAAATGTGTAAATCGTGTTGTTGGATTAGTTCGGTCTCATTAAATCGGTTATAATTTTATTCGGGTCATAACAAATGCATAAAAAACGGGTAAAAACAAACAGAAATGGGTAAAAACGTATGGAAACGGATAAAAAGGGACTAAACGAGTAAATCGTGTTGTTGGATTAGTTCGGACTCATTAAATCGGTTATTTTTTTATTCGGGTCATAACACATGCATAAAAAACGTGTAAAAACAAACATAAATGGGTAAAAACGTATGGAAACGGATAAAAAGGGACTAAACATGTAAATCGTGTTGTTGGATTAGTTCGGTCTCATTAAATCGGTTATTTTTTTATTCGGGTCATAACGCATGCTTAAAAAACGTGTAAAAACAAACAGAAATGGGTAAAAAAGTATGGAAACGGATGAAAAGGGACTAAACATGTAAATTGTGTTGTTGGATTAGTTCGGTCTCATTAAATCGGTTATAATTTTATTCAGTTCATAACACATGCATAAAAAACGTGTAAAAACAAACAGAAATGGGTAAAAACGTATGGAAACGGATAAAAAGGGACTAAACGAGTAAATCGTGTTGTTGGATTAGTTCGGACTCATTAAATCGGTTATTTTTTTATTCCGGTCATAAAGCATGCATAAAAAACGTGTAAAAACAAACAGAAATGGGTAAAAACGTATGGAAACGGATGAAAAGGGACTAAACGTGTATATCGTGTTGTTAGATTAGTTCGATCTCATTAAATCGGTTATTTTTTTATTCGGGTCATAACACATGCATAAAAAACGTGTAAAAACAAATAGAAAGGTGTAAAAACGTATGGAAAAGGATGAAAAGGAACTAAACGTGTAAATCGTGTTGTTGGATTAGTTCGTTCTCATTAAATCGGTTATTTTTTTATTTGGGTTGTAACACATGCATAAAAAACGTGGAAAAACAAACAGAAATTGGTAAAAACGTATGGAAACGGATGAAAAGGGACTAAACGTGTAAATCGTGTTGTTGGATTAGTTCGGTGTCATTAAATCGGTTATTTTTTTATTCGGGTCATAACACATACATAAAAAACGTGTTAAGACCAACAGAAATGGGTAAAAACGTATGGAAACGGATGAAAAGGGACTAAACGTGTAAATCGTATTGTTGGATTAGTTCGGTCTCATTAAATCGGTTATTTTTTAATTCGGGTCATAAAACATACATAAAAAACGTGTTAAAACTAACAGAAATGGGTAAAAACGTATCGAAACGGATGAAAAGGGACTAAACGTGTAAATCGTGTTGTTGGATTAGTTCGTTCTCATTAAAACGGTTATTTTTTTTATTCGGGTCATAACACGTGCATAAAGAACGTGTAAAAACAAACAGAAATGGGTAAACACGTATGGAAATTGATGAAAATAGACTAAACGTGTAAATCATGTTGTTGGATTAGTTTGGTCTCATTAAATCGGTTATTTTTTTATTCAGGTCATAACACATGCATAAAAAACGTGTAAAAACAAACAGAAATAGGTAAAAACGTATGGAAACGGATAAAAAGAGACTAAACGTGTAAATCGTGTTGTTGGATTAGTTCGGTCTCATTAAATCGGTTATTTTTTTATTCGGGTCATAACGCATGCATAAAAAACATGTAAAAGCAAACAGAAATGGGTAAAAAAGTATGGAAACGGATGAAAAGGGACTAAACGTGTAAATTGTGTTGTTGGATTAGTTCGGTCTCATTAAATCGGTTATAATTTTATTCAGGTCATAACACATGCATAAAAAACGTGTAAAAACAAACAGAAATGGGTAAAAACGTATGGAAACGGATAAAAAGGGACTAAACGAGTAAATCGTGTTGTTGGATTAGTTCGGACTCATTAAATCGGTTATTTTTTTATTCAGGTCATAAAGCATGCATAAAAAACGTGTAAAAACAAACAGAAATGGGTAAAAACGTATGGAAACAGATGAAAAGGGACTAAACGTGTATATCGTGTTGTTGGATTAGTTCGATCTCATTAAATCGGTTATTTTTTTATTCGGGTCATAACACATGCATAAAAAACGTGTAATAACAAACAGAAAGGTGTAAAAACGTATGGAAACGGATGAAAAGGGACTAAACGTGTAAATCGTGTTGTTCGGTCATAACATGTGCATAAAAAATGTGTAAAAACAAACAGAAAGGTGTAAAAACGTATGAAAACGGATGAAAAGGAACTAAACGTGTAAATCGTGTTGTTGGATTAGTTCGTTCTCATTAAATCGGTTATTTTTTTATTCGGGTTGTAACACATGCAAAAAAAACCTGTAAAAACAAACAGAAATGGGTAAAAACGTATGGAAACGGATGAAAAGGGACTAAACGTGTAAATCGTGTTGTTGGATTAGTTCGGTGTCATTAAATCAGTTATTTTTTTATTCGGGTCATAACACATACATAAAAAACGTGTTAAGACCAACAGAAATGTGTAAAAACGTAAGGAAACGGATGAAAAGGGACTAAACGTGTAAATCGTGTTGTTGGATTAGTTCGGTCTCATTAAATCGGTTATTTTTTAATTCGGGTCATAACACATACATAAAAAACGTGTAAAAACAAATAGAAATGGGTAAAAACGTATGGAAACGGATAAAAAGGGACTAAACGAGTAAATCGTGTTGTTGGATTAGTTCGGTCTCATTAAATCGATTTTTTTTTTCGGGTCATAAGGCATGCATAAAAAACGTGTAAAAACAAACAGAAATGGGTAAAAACGTATGGAAACGGATGAAAAGGGAATAAACGTGTATATCGTGTTGTTGGATTAGTTCGATCTCATTAAATCGGTTATTTTTTTATTCGGGTCATAACACATGCATAAAAAACGTGTAAAAACAAACAGAAAGGTGTAAAAACGTTTGGAAACGGATGAAAAGGAACTAAACGTGTAAATCGTGTTGTTGGATTAGTTCGTTCTCATTAAATCGGTTATTTTTTTATTCGGGTCGTAACACATGCATAAAAAACGTGTAAAAACAAACAGAAATGGGTAAAAACGTATGGAAACGGATGAAAAGGGACTAAACGTGTAAATCGTGTTGTTGGATTAGTTCGGTGTCATTAAATCAGTTATTTTTTAATTCGGGTCATAACACATACATAAAAAACGTGTTAAAACCAACAGAAATGGGTAAAAACGTATGGAAATGGATGAAAAAGGACTAAACGTGTAAATCGTGTTGTTGGATTAGTTCGGTCTCATTAAATCGGTTATTTTTTTTATTCGGGTCATAACACGTGCATAAAAAAACGTGTAAAAACAAACAGAAATGAGTAAAAAAGTATGGAAGCGGATGAAAAGGGACTAAACGTGTAAATCGTGTTGTTGGATTAGTTCGTTCTCATTAAATCGGTTATTTTTTTATTCGGGTCGTAACACATGCATAAAGAACGTGTAAAAACAAACAGAAATGGGTAAAAACGTATGGAAATTGATGAAAATAGACTAAACGTGTAAATCGTGTTGTTGGATTAGTTTGGTCTCATTAAATCGGTTATTTTTTTATTCAGGTCATAACACATGCATAAAAAACGTGTAAAAACAAACAGAAATAGGTAAAAACGTATGGAAACGGATATAAAGGAACTAAACGTGTAAATCGAGTTGTTGGATTAGTTCGGTCTCATTAAATCGGTTATTTTTTTATTCGGGTCATAACGCATGCATAAAAAACGTGTAAAAACAAACAGAACTGGGTAAAAAATTAAGGAAATGGATGAAAAGGGACTAAACGTGTAAATCGTGTTGTTGGATTAGTTCGGTCTCATTAAATCGGTTATAATTTTATTCGGGTCATAACATATGCATAAAAAAACGTGTAGAAACAAACAGAAATGGGTAAAAACGTATGGAAAATGATGAAAAGGGACTAAACGTGTAAATCGTGTTGTTGGATTAGTTTGGTCTCATTAAATCGGTTATTTTTTTATTCGGGTCATAACAAATGCATAAAAAACGTGTAAAAACAAACATAAATGGGTAAAAACGTATGGAAACGGTTAAAAAGGGACTAAACGTGTAAATCGTGTTGTTGGATTAGTTCGGTCTCATTAAATCGGTTATAATTTTATTCAGTTCATAACACATGCATAAAAAACGTGTAAAAACAAACAAAAATGGTTAAAAACGTATGGAAACGGATAAAAAGGGACTAAACGAGTAAATCGTGTTGTTGGATTAGTTCGGACTCATTAAATCGGTTATTTTTTTATTCCGGTCATAAAGCATGCATAAAAAACGTGTAAAAACAAACAGAAATGGGTAAAAACGTATGGAAACGGATGAAAAGAGACTAAACGTGTATATCGTGTTGTTAGATTAGTTCGATCTCATTAAATCGGTTATTTTTTTATTCGGGTCATAACACATGCATAAAAAACGTGTAAAAACAAATAGAAAGGTGTAAAAACGTATGGAAACGGATGAAAAGGAACTAAACGTGTAAATCGTGTTGTTGGATTAGTTCGTTCTCATTAAATCGGTTATTTTTTTATTTGGGTTGTAACACATGCATAAAAAACGTGGAAAAACAAACAGAAATTGGTAAAAACGTATGGAAACGGATGAAAAGGGACTAAACGTGTAAATCGTGTTGTTGGATTAGTTCGGTGTCATTAAATCGGTTATTTTTTTATTCGGGTCATCACACATACATAAAAAACGTGTTAAGACCAACAGAAATGGGTAAAAACGTATGGAAACGGATGAAAAGGGACTAAACGTGTAAATCGTATTGTTGGATTAGTTCGGTCTCATTAAATCGGTTATTTTTTAATTCGGGTCATAACACATACATAAAAAACGTGTTAAAACTAACAGAAATGGGTAAAAACGTATCGAAACGGATGAAAAGGGACTAAACGTGTAAATCGTGTTGTTGGATTAGTTCGTTCTCATTAAATCGGTTATTTTTTTTATTCGGGTCATAACACGTGCATAAAGAACGTGTAAAAACAAACAGAAATGGGTAAACACGTATGGAAATTGATGAAAATAGACTAAACGTGTAAATCATGTTGTTGGATTAGTTTGGTCTCATTAAATCGGTTATTTTTTTATTCAGGTCATAACACATGCATAAAAAACGTGTAAAAACAAACAGAAATAGGTAAAAACGTATGGAAACGGATAAAAAGAGACTAAACGTGTAAATCGTGTTGTTGGATTAGTTCGGTCTCATTAAATCGGTTATTTTTTTATTCGGGTCATAACGCATGCATAAAAAACATGTAAAAACAAACAGAAATGGGTAAAAAAGTATGGAAACGGATGAAAAGGGACTAAACGTGTAAATTGTGTTGTTGGATTAGTTCGGTCTCATTAAATCGGTTATAATTTTATTCAGGTCATAACACATGCATAAAAAACGTGTAAAAACAAACAGAAATGGGTAAAAACGTATGGAAACGGATAAAAATGGACTAAACGAGTAAATCGTGTTGTTGGATTAGTTCGGACTCATTAAATCGGTTATTTTTTTATTCAGGTCATAAAGCATGCATAAAAAACGTGTAAAAACAAACAGAAATGGGTAAAAACGTATGGAAACAGATGAAAAGGGACTAAACGTGTATATCGTGTTGTTGGATTAGTTCGATCTCATTAAATCGGTTATTTTTTTATTCGGGTCATAACACATGCATAAAAAACGTGTAATAACAAACAGAAAGGTGTAAAAACGTATGGAAACGGATGAAAAGGGACTAAACGTGTAAATCGTGTTGTTCGGTCATAACATGTGCATAAAAAATGTGTAAAAACAAACAGAAAGGTGTAAAAACGTATGGAAACGGATGAAAAGGAACTAAATGTGTAAATCGTGTTGTTGGATTAGTTCGTTCTCATTAAATCGGTTATTTTTTTATTCGGGTTGTAACACATGCAAAAAAAACCTGTAAAAACAAACAGAAATGGGTAAAAACGTATGGAAACGGATGAAAAGGGACTAAACGTGTAAATCGTGTTGTTGGATTAGTTCGGTGTCATTAAATCAGTTATTTTTTTATTCGGGTCATAACACATACATAAAAAACCTGTTAAGACCAACAGAAATGTGTAAAAACGTAAGGAAACGGATGAAAAGGGACTAAACGTGTAAATCGTGTTGTTGGATTAGTTCGGTCTCATTAAATCGGTTATTTTTTAATTCGGGTCATAACACATACATAAAAAACGTGTAAAAACAAATAGAAATGGGTAAAAACGTATGGAAACGGATAAAAAAGGACTAAACGAGTAAATCGTGTTGTTGGATTAGTTCGGTCTCATTAAATCGATTTTTTTTTCGGGTCATAAGGCATGCATAAAAAACGTGTAAAAACAAACAGAAATGGGTAAAAACGTATGGAAACGGATGAAAAGGGAATAAACGTGTATATCGTGTTGTTGGATTAGTTCGATCTCATTAAATCGGTTATTTTTTTATTCGGGTCATAACACATGCATAAAAAACGTGTAAAAACAAACAGAAAGGTGTAAAAACGTTTGGAAACGGATGAAAAGGAACTAAACGTGTAAATCGTGTTGTTGGATTAGTTCGTTCTCATTAAATCGGTTATTTTTTTATTCGGGTCGTAACACATGCATAAAAAACGTGTAAAAACAAACAGAAATGGGTAAAAACGTATGGAAACGGATGAAAAGGGACTAAACGTGTAAATCGTGTTGTTGGATTAGTTCGGTGTCATTAAATCAGTTATTTTTTAATTCGGATCATAACACATACATAAAAAACGTGTTAAAACCAACAGAAATGGGTAAAAACGTATGGAAATGGATGAAAAAGGACTAAACGTGTAAATCGTGTTGTTGGATTAGTTCGGTCTCATTAAATCGGTTATTTTTTTTATTCGGGTCATAACACGTGCATAAAAAAACGTGTAAAAACAAACAGAAATGGGTAAAAAAGTATGGAAGCGGATGAAAAGGGACTAAACGTGTAAATCGTGTTGTTGGATTAGTTCGTTCTCATTAAATCGGTTATTTTTTTATTCGGGTCGTAACACATGCATAAAGAACGTGTAAAAACAAACAGAAATGGGTAAAAACGTATGGAAATTGATGAAAATAGACTAAATGTGTAAATCGTGTTGTTGGATTAGTTTGGTCTCATTAAATCGGTTATTTTTTTATTCAGGTCATAACACATGCATAAAAAACGTGTAAAAACAAACAGAAATAGGTAAAAACGTATGGAAACGGATATAAAGGAACTAAACGTGTAAATCGAGTTGTTGGATTAGTTCGGTCTCATTAAATCGGTTATTTTTTTATTCGGGTCCTAACGCATGCATAAAAAACGTGTAAAAACAAACAGAACTGGGTAAAAAATTAAGGAAATGGATGAAAAGGGACTAAACGTGTAAATCGTGTTGTTGGATTAGTTCGGTCTCATTAAATCGGTTATAATTTTATTCGGGTCATAACATATGCATAAAAAAACGTGTAGAAACAAACAGAAATGGGTAAAAACGTATGGAAAATGATGAAAAGGGACTAAACGTGTAAATCGTGTTGTTGGATTAGTTTGGTCTCATTAAATCGGTTATTTTTTTATTCGGGTCATAACAAATGCATAAAAAACGTGTAAAAACAAACATAAATGGGTAAAAACGTATGGAAACGGTTAAAAAGGGACTAAACGTGTAAATCGTGTTGTTGGATTAGTTCGGTCTCATTAAATCGGTTATTTTTTTATTCGGGTCATAACGCATGCATAAAAAACGTGTAAAAACAAACAGAAATGGGTAAAAAAGTATGGAAATGGATGAAAAGGGACTAAACGTGTAAATTGTGTTGTTGGATTAGTTTGGTCTAATTAAATCGGTTATAATGTTATTCAGGTCATAACACATGCATTAAAAACGTGTAAAAACAAACAGAAATGGGTAAAAACGTATAGAAACGGATAAAAAGGGACTAAACGAGTAAATCGTGTTGTTGGATTAGTTCGGACCCATAAAATCGGTTATTTTTTTATTCAGGTCATAAAGCATGCATAAAAAACGTGTAAAAACAAACAGAAATGGGTAAAAACGTATGGAAACGGATGAAAAGGGACTAAACGTGTATATCGTGTTGTTGGATTAGTTCGATCTCATTAAATCGGTTATTTTTTTATTCGGGTCATAACACATGCATAAAAAACGTGTAAAAACAAAATTAAAAGTGTAAAAACGTATGGAAACGGATGAAAAGGGACTAAACGTGTAAATCGTGTTGTTCGGGTCATAACACATGCATAAAAAATGTGTAAAAACAAACAGAAATGGGTAAAAACGTATGGAAACGGATGAAAAGGGACTAAACGTGTAAATCGTGTTGTTGGATTAGTTCGGTGTCATTAAATCGGTTATTTTTTTATTCGGGTCATAACACATACATAAAAAACGTGTTAAGACCAACAGAAATGGGTAAAAACGTATGGAAACGGATGAAAAGGGACTAAACGTGTAAATCGTGTTGTTGGATTAGTTCGGTCTCATTAAATCGGTTATTTTTTAATTCGGGTCATAACACATACATAAAAAACGTGTTAAAACTAACAGAAATGGGTAAAAACGTATGGAAACGGATGAAAAAGGACTAAACGTGTAAATCGTGTTGTTGTATTAGTTCGGTCTCATTAAATCGGTTATTTTTTTTATTCGGGTCATAACACGTGCATAAAAAAACGTGTAAAAACAAACAGAAATGGGTAAAAAAGTATGGAAACGGATGAAAAGGGACTAAACGTGTAAATCGTGTTGTTGGATTAGTTCGGTCTCATTAAATCGGTTATAATTTTATTCGGGTCATAACATATGCATAAAAAACGTGTAAAAACAAACAGAAATGGGTAAAAACGAATGAAAAATGATGACAAGGGACTAAACGTGTAAATCGTGTTGTTGGATTAGTTTGGTCTCATTAAATCGGTTATTTTTTTATTCGGGTCATAACACATGCATAAAAAACGTGTAAAAACAAACAGAAATGGGTAAAAAAGTATGGAAACGGATGAAAAGGGACTAAACGTGTAAATTATGTTGTTGGATTAGTTCGGTCTCATTAAATCGGTTATAATTTTATTCAGGTCATAACACATGCATAAAAAACGTGTAAAAACAAACAGAAATGGGTAAAAGCGTATGGAAACGGATAAAAGGGGACTAAACGAGTAAATCGTGTTGTTGGATTAGTTCGGTCTCATTAAATCGGTTATTTTTTTATTCGGGTTATAACGCATGCATTAAAAACGTGTAAAAACAAACAGAAATGGGTAAAAACGTATGGAAACGGATGAAAAGGGACTAAACGTGTATATCGTGTTGTTGGATTAGTTCGATCTCATTAAATCGGTTATTTTTTTATTCGGGTCATAACACATGCATAAAAAACGTGTAAAAACAAACAGAAAGGTGTAAAAACGTACGGAAACGGATGAAAAGGGACTAAACGTGTAAATCGTGTTGTTCGGGTCATAACGCATGCATAAAAAACGTGTAAAAACTAACAGAAAGGTGTAAAAACGTATGGAAATGGATGAAAAGGAACTAAACGTGTAAATCGTGTTGTTGGATTAGTTCGATCTCATTAAATCGGTTATTTTTTTATTCGGGTTGTAACACATGCATAAAAAACGTGTAAAAACAAACAGAAATGGGTAAAAACGTATGGAAACGGATGAAAAGGGACTAAACGTGTAAATCGTTTTGTTGGATTAGTTCGGTGTCATTAAATCGGTTATTTTTTTATTCGGGTCATAACACATACATAAAAAACGTGTTAAGACCAACAGAAATGGGTAAAAACGTATGGAAACGGATGAAAAGGGACTAAACGTGTAAATCGTGTTGTTGGATTAGTTCGGTCTCATTAAATCGGTTATAATTTTATTCGGGTCATAACACATGCATAATAAACGTGTAAAAACAAATAGAAATGGGTAAAAACGTATGGAAACGGATAAAAAGGGACTAAACGAGTAAATCGTGTTGTTGGATTAGTTCAGTCTCATTAAATCGGTTATTTTTTATTCGGGTCATAAAGCATGCATAAAAAAAGTGTTAAAACAAACAGAAATGGGTAAAAACGTATGGAAACGGATGAAAAGGGACTAAACGTGTATATCGTGTTGTTGGATTAGTTCGATCTCATTAAATCGGTTATTTTTTTATTCGGGTCATAACACATGCATAAAAAACGTGTAAAAACAAACAGAAAGGTGTAAAAACGTATGGAAACGGATGAAAAGGAACTAAACGTGTAAATCGTGTTGTTGGATTACTTCGTTCTCATTAAATCGGTTATTTTTTTATTCGGGTTGTAACACATGCATAAAAAACGTGTAAAAACAAACAGAAGTGGGTAAAAACGTAAGGAAACGGATGAAAAGGGACTAAATGTGTAAATCGTGTTGTTGGATTAGTTCGGTGTCATTAAATCGGTTATTTTTTTATTCGGGTCAAAACACATACATAAAAAACGTGTTAAGACCAACAGAAATGGGTAAAAACGTATGGAAACGGATGAAAAGGGACTAAACGTGTAAATCGCGTTGTAGGATTAGTTCGGTCTCATTAAATCGGTTATTTTTTAATTCGGGTCATAACACATACATAAAAAACGTGTTAAAACCAACAGAAATGGGTAAAAACGTATGGAAACGGATGAAAAAGGACTAAACGTGTAAATCGTGTTGTTGGATTAGTTCGGTCTCATTAAATCGTTTATTTTTTTTATTCGGGTAATAACACGTGCATAAAAAAATGTGTAAAAACAAACAGAAATGGGTAAAAAAGTATGCAAACGGATGAAAAGGGACTAAACGTGTAAATCATGTTGTTGGATTAGTTCGTTCTCATTAAATCGGTTATTTTTTTATTTGGGTCGTAACACATGCATAAAGAACGTGTAAAAACAAACAGAAATGGGTAAAATCGTATGGAAATTGATGAAAATAGACTAAACGTGTAAATCGTGTTGTTGGATTAGTTTGGTCTCATTAAATCGGATATTTTTTTATTCAGGTCATAACACATGCATAAAAAACGTGTAAAAACAAACAGAAATAGGTAAAAACGTATGGAAACGGATAAAAAGGAGCTAAACGTGTAAATCGAGTTGTTGGATTAGTTCGGTCTCATTAAATCGGTTATTTTTTTATTAGGGTCATAACGCATGCATAAAAAACGTGTAAAAACAAACAGAACTGGGTAAAAAAGTATGGAAACGGATGAAAAGGGACTAAACGTGTAAATCGTGTTGTTGGATTAGTTCGGTCTCATTAAATCAGTTATAATTTTATTCGGGTCATAACATATGCATAAAAAACGTGTAAAAACAAACAGAAATGGGTAAAAACGTATGGAAAATGATGAAAAGGGACTAAACGTGTAAATCGTGTTGTTGGATTAGTTTGGTCTCATTAAATCGGTTATTTTTTTATTCGGGTCATAACACATGCATAAAAAACGTGTAAAAACAAACAGAAATGGGTAAAAAAGTATGGAAACGGATGAAAAGGGACTAAACGTGTAAATTGTGTTGTTGGATTAGTTCGGTCTCATTAAATCGGTTATAATTTTATTCAGGTCATAACACATGCATAAAAAACGTGTAAAAACAAACAGAAATGGGTAAAAACGTATGGAAACGGATGAAAAGGGACTAAACGTGTATATCGTGTTGTTGGATTAGTTCGATCTCATTAAATCGGTTATTTTTTTATTCGGGTCATAACACATGCATAAAAAACGTGTAAAAACAAACAGAAATGTGTAAAAACGTGTGGAAACGGATGAAAAGGGACTAAACGTGTAAATCGTGTTGTTCGGGTCATAACACATGCATAAAAAACGTGTAAAAACAAACAGAAAGGTGTAAAAACGTATGGAAACGGATGAAAAGGAACTAAACGTGTAAATCGTGTTGTTGGATTAGTTCGATCTCATTAAATGGGTTATTTTTTTATTCGGGTTGTAACACATGCATAAAAAACGTGTAAAAACAAACAGAAATGGGTAAAAACGTATGGAAACGGATGAAAAGGGACTAAACGTGTAAATCGTTTTGTTGGATTAGTTCGGTGTCATTAAATCGGTTATTTTTTTATTCGGGTCATAACACATACATAAAAAACGTGTTAAGACCAACAGAAATGGGTAAAAAAGTATGGAAACGGATGAAAAGGGACTAAACGTGTAAATCGTGTTGTTGGATTAGTTCGGTCTCATTAAATCGGTTATAATTTTATTCGGGTCACAACACATGCATAAAAAACGTGTAAAAACAAATAGAAATGGGTAAAAACGTATGGAAACGGATAAAAAGGGACTAAACGAGTAAATCGTGTTGTTGGATTAGTTCGGTCTCATTAAATCCGTTATTTTTTTATTCGGGTCATAAGGCATGCATAAAAAAAGTGTAAAAACAAACAGAAATGGGTAAAAACGTATGGAAACGGATGAAAAGGGACTAAACGTGTATATCGTGCTGTTGGATTAGTTCGATCTCATTAAATCGGTTATTTTTTTATTCGGGTCATAACACATGCAAAAAAAACGTGTAAAAACAAACAGAAAGGTGTAAAAACGTTTGGAAACGGATGAAAAGGAACTAAACGTGTAAATCGTGTTGTTGGATTAGTTCGTTTTCATTAAATCGGTTATTTTTTTATTCGGTTCATAACACATGCATAAAAAACGTGTAAAAACAAACAGAAATGGGTAAAAACGTATGGAAACGGATGAAAAGGGACTAAACGTGTAAATCGTGTTGTTGGATTAGTTCGGTGTTATTAAATCAGTTATTTTTTAATTCGGGTCATAACACATACATAAAAAACGTGTTAAAACCAACAGAAATGGGTAAAAACGTATGGAAACGGATGAAAAAGGACTAAACGTGTAAATCGTGTTGTTGGATTAGTTCGGTCTCATTAAATCGGTTATTTTTTTTATTCGGGTCATAACACGTGCATAAAAAAACGTGTAAAAACAAACAGAAATGGGTAAAAAAGTATGGAAGCGGATGAAAAGGGACTAAACGTGTAAATCATGTTGTTGGATTAGTTCGTTCTCCTTAAATCGGTTATTTTTTTATTCGGGTCGTAACACATGCATAACGAACGTGTAAAAACAAACAGAAATGGGTAAAAACGTATGGAAATTGATGAAAATAGACTAAACGTGTAAATCTTGTTGTTGGATTAGTTTGGTCTCATTAAATCGGTTATTTTTTTATTCAGGTCATAACACATGCATAAAAAACGTGTAAAAACAAACAGAAATAGGTAAAAACGTATGGAAACGGATAAAAAGGAACTAAACGTGTAAATCGAGTTGTTGGATTAGTTCGGTCTCATTAAATCGGTTATTTTTTTATTCGGGTCATAACGCATGCATAAAAAACGTGTAAAAACAAACAGAACTGGGTAAAAAAGTATGGAAATGGATGAAAAGGGACTAAACGTGTAAATCGTGTTGTTGGATTAGTTCGGTCTCATTAAATCGGTTATAATTTTATTCGGGTCATAACATATGCATAAAAAAACGTGTAAAAACAAACAGAAATGGGTAAAAACGTATGGAAAATGATGAAAAGGGACTAAACGTGTAAATCGTGTTGTTGTATTAGTTTGGTCTCATTAAATCGGTTATTTTTTATTCGGGTCATAACACATGCATAAAAAACGTGTAAAAACAAACAGAAATGGGTAAAAACGTATGGAAACGGATAAAAAGGGACTAAACGTGTAAATCGTGTTGTTGGATTAGTTCGGTCTCATTAAATCGGTTATTTTTTTATTCGGGTCATAACGCATGCATAAAAAACGTGTAAAAACAAACAGAAATGGGTAAAAAAGTATGGAAACGGATGAAAAGGGACTAAACGTGTAAATTGTGTTGTTGGATTAGTTTGGTCTAATTAAATCGGTTATAATGTTATTCAGGTCATAACACATGCATAAAAAACGTGTAAAAACAAACAGAAATGGGTAAAAACGTATGGAAACGGATAAAAAGGGACTAAACGAGTAAATCGTGTTGTTGGATTAGTTCGGACTCATAAAATCGGTTATTTTTTTATACAGGTCATAAAGCATGCATAAAAAACGTGTAAAAACAAACAGAAATGGGTAAAAACGTATGGAAACGGATGAAAAGGGATTAAACGTGTATATCGTGTTGTTGGATTAGTTCGATCTCATTAAATCGGTTATTTTTTTATTCGGGTCATAACACATGCATAAAAAACGTGTAAAAACAAAATTAAAAGTGTAAAAACGTATGGAAACGGATGAAAAGGGACTAAACGTGTAAATCGTGTTGTTCGGGTCATAACACATGCATAAAAAATGTGTAAAAACAAACAGAAAGGTGTAAAAATGTATGGAAACAGATGAAAAGGAACTAAACGTGTAAATCGTGTTGTTGGATTAGTTCGGTGTCATTAAATCGGTTATTTTTTTATTCGGGTCATAACACATACATAAAAAACGTGTTAAGACCAACAGAAATGGGTAAAAACGTATGGAAACGGATGAAAAGGGACTAAACGTGTAAATCGTGTTGTTGGATTAGTTCGGTCTCATTAAATCGGTTATTTTTTAATTCGGGTCATAACACATACATAAAAAACGTGTTAAAACTAACAGAAATGGGTAAAAACGTATGGAAACGGATGAAAAAGGACTAAACGTGTAAATCGTGTTGTTGTATTAGTTCGGTCTCATTAAATCGGTTATTTTTTTTATTCGGGTCATAACACGTGCATAAAAAAACGTGTAAAAACAAACAGAAATGGGTAAAAAAGTATGGAAACGGATGAAAAGGGACTAAACGTGTAAATCGTGTTGTTGGATTAGTTCGGTCTCATTAAATCGGTTATAATTTTATTCGGGTCATAACATATGCATAAAAAACGTGTAAAAACAAACAGAAATGGGTAAAAACGTATGAAAAATGATGAAAAGGGACTAAACGTGTAAATCGTGTTGTTGGATTAGTTTGGTCTCATTAAATCGGTTATTTTTTTATTCGGGTCATAACACATGCATAAAAAACGTGTAAAAACAAACAGAAATGGGTAAAAAAGTATGGAAACGGATGAAAAGGGACTAAACGTGTAAATTATGTTGTTGGATTATTTCGGTCTCATTAAATCGGTTATAATTTTATTCAGGTCATAACACATGCATAAAAAACGTGTAAAAACAAACAGAAATGGGTAAAAACGTATGGAAACGGATAAAAGGGGACTAAACGAGTAAATCGTGTTGTTGGATTAGTTCGGTCTCATTAAATCGGTTATTTTTTTATTCGGGTTATAACGCATGCATAAAAAACGTGTAAAAACAAACAGAAATGGGTAAAAACGTATGGAAACGGATGAAAAGGGACTAAACGTGTATATCGTGTTGTTGGATTAGTTCGATCTCATTAAATCGGTTATTTTTTTATTCGGGTCATAACACATGCATAAAAAACGTGTAAAAACAAACAGAAAGGTGTAAAAACGTATGGAAACGGATGAAAAGGGACTAAACGTGTAAATCGTGTTGTTCGGGTCATAACGCATGCATAAAAAACGTGTAAAAACTAACAGAAAGGTGTAAAAACGTATGGAAATGGATGAAAAGGAACTAAACGTGTAAATCGTGTTGTTGGATTAGTTCGATCTCATTAAATCGGTTATTTTTTTATTTGGGTTGTAACACATGCATAAAAAACGTGTAAAAACAAACAGAAATGGGTAAAAACGTATGGAAACGGATGAAAAGGGACTAAACGTGTAAATCGTTTTGTTGGATTAGTTCGGTGTCATTAAATCGGTTATTTTTTTATTCGGGTCATAACACATACATAAAAAACGTGTTAAGACCAACAGAAATGGGTAAAAACGTATGGAAACGGATGAAAAGGGACTAAACGTGTAAATCGTGTTGTTGGATTAGTTCGGTCTCATTAAATCGGTTATAATTTTATTCGGGTCATAACACATGCATAATAAACGTGTAAAAACAAATAGAAATGGGTAAAAACGTATGGAAACGGATAAAAAGGGACTAAACGAGTAAATCGTGTTGTTGGATTAGTTCGGTCTCATTAAATCGGTTATTTTTTATTCGGGTCATAAAGCATGCATAAAAAAAGTGTTAAAACAAACAGAAATGGGTAAAAACGTATGTAAACGGATGAAAAGGGACTAAACGTGTATATCGTGTTGTTGTATTAGTTCGATCTCATTAAATCGGTTATAATTTTATTCAGGTCATAACACATGCATAAAAAATGTGTAAAAACAAACAGAAATGGGTAAAAACGTATGGAAACGGATAAAAGGGGACTAAACGAGTAAATCGTGTTGTTGGATTAGTTCGGTCTCATTAAATCGGTTATTTTTTTATTCGGGTTATAACGCATGCATAAAAAACGTGTAAAAACAAACAGAAATGGGTAAAAACGTATGGAAACGGATGAAAAGGGACTAAACGTGTATATCGTGTTGTTGGATTAGTTCGATCTCATTAAATCTGTTATTTTTTTATTCGGGTCATAACACATGCATAAAAAACGTGTAAAAACAAACAGAAAGGTGTAAAAACGTATGGAAACGGATGAAAATGAACTAAACGTGTAAATCGTGTTGTTCGATTAGTTCGTTCTCATTAAATCGGTTATTTTTTTATTCGGGTTGTAACACATGCATAAAAAACGTGTAAAAACAAACAGAAGTGGGTAAAAACGTATGGAAACGGATGAAAAGGGACTAAATGTGTAAATCGTGTTGTTGGATTAGTTCGGTGTCATTAAATCGGTTATTTTTTTATTCGGGTCAAAACACATACATAAAAAACGTGTTAAGACCAACAGAAATGGGTAAAAACGTATGGAAACGGATGAAAAGGGACTAAACGTGTAAATCGTGTTGTTGGATTAGTTCGGTCTCATTAAATCGGTTATTTTTTAATTCGGGTCATAACACATACATAAAAAACGTGTTAAAACCAACAGAAATGGGTAAAAACGTATGGAAACGGATGAAAAAGGACTAAACGTGTAAATCGTGTTGTTGGATTAGTTCGGTCTCATTAAATCGGTTATTTTTTTTATTCGGGTCATAACACGTGCATAAAAAAATGTGTAAAAACAAACAGAAATGGTTAAAAAAGTATGCAAACGGATGAAAAGGGACTAAATGTGTAAATCATGTTGTTGGATTAGTTCGTTCTCATTAAATCGGTTATTTTTTTATTTGGGTCGTAACACATGCATAAAGAACGTGTAAAAACAAACAGAAATGGGTAAAATCGTATGGAAATTGATGAAAATAGACTAAACGTGTAAATCGTGTTGTTGGATTAGTTTGGTCTCATTAAATCGGATATTTTTTTATTCAGGTCATAACACATGCATAAAAAACGTGTAAAAACAAACAGAAATAGGTAAAAACGTATGGAAACGGATAAAAAGGAACTAAACGTGTAAATCGAGTTGTTGGATTAGTTCGGTCTCATTAAATCGGTTATTTTTTTATTAGGGTCATAACACATGCATAAAAAACGTGTAAAAACAAACAGAACTGGGTAAAAAAGTATGGAAACGGATGAAAAGGGACTAAACGTGTAAATCGTGTTGTTGGATTAGTTCGGTCTCATTAAATCGGTTATAATTTTATTCGGGTCATAACATATGCATAAAAAACGTGTAAAAACAAACAGAAATGGGTAAAAACGTATGGAAAATGATGAAAAGGGACTAAACGTGTAAATCGTGTTGTTGGATTAGTTTGGTCTCATTAAATCGGTTATTTTTTTATGCGGGTCATAACACATGCATAAAAAACGTGTAAAAACAAACAGAAATGGGTAAAAGAGTATGGAAACGGATGAAAAGGGACTAAACGTGTAAATTGTGTTGTTGGATTAGTTCGGTCTCATTAAATCGGTTATAATTTTATTCAGGTCATAACACATGCATAAAAAACGTGTAAAAACAAACAGAAATAGGTAAAAACGTATGGAAACGGATAAAAAGGAACTAAACGTGTAAATCGAGTTGTTGGATTAGTTCGGTCTCATTAAATCGGTTATTTTTTTATTCGGGTCATAACGCATGCATAAAAAACGTGTAAAAACAAACAGAACTGGGTAAAAAAGTATGGAAATGGATGAAAAGGGACTAAACGTGTAAATCGTGTTGTTGGATTAGTTCGGTCTCATTAAATCGGTTATAATTTTATTCGGGTCATAACATATGCATAAAAAAACGTGTAAAAACAAACAGAAATGGGTAAAAACGTATGGAAAATGATGAAAAGGGACTAAACGTGTAAATCGTGTTGTTGTATTAGTTTGGTCTCATTAAATCGGTTATTTTTTATTCGGGTCATAACACATGCATAAAAAACGTGTAAAAACAAACAGAAATGGGTAAAAACGTATGGAAACGGATAAAAAGGGACTAAACGTGTAAATCGTGTTGTTGGATTAGTTCGGTCTCATTAAATCGGTTATTTTTTTATTCGGGTCATAACGCATGCATAAAAAACGTGTAAAAACAAACAGAAATGGGTAAAAAAGTATGGAAACGGATGAAAAGGGACTAAACGTGTAAATTGTGTTGTTGGATTAGTTTGGTCTAATTAAATCGGTTATAATGTTATTCAGGTCATAACACATGCATAAAAAACGTGTAAAAACAAACAGAAATGGGTAAAAACGTATGGAAACGGATAAAAAGGGACTAAACGAGTAAATCGTGTTGTTGGATTAGTTCGGACTCATAAAATCGGTTATTTTTTTATACAGGTCATAAAGCATGCATAAAAAACGTGTAAAAACAAACAGAAATGGGTAAAAACGTATGGAAACGGATGAAAAGGGATTAAACGTGTATATCGTGTTGTTGGATTAGTTCGATCTCATTAAATCGGTTATTTTTTTATTCGGGTCATAACACATGCATAAAAAACGTGTAAAAACAAAATTAAAAGTGTAAAAACGTATGGAAACGGATGAAAAGGGACTAAACGTGTAAATCGTGTTGTTCGGGTCATAACACATGCATAAAAAATGTGTAAAAACAAACAGAAAGGTGTAAAAATGTATGGAAACAGATGAAAAGGAACTAAACGTGTAAATCGTGTTGTTGGATTAGTTCGTTCTCATTAAATCGGTTATTTTTTATTCGGGTTGTAACACATGCATAAAAAACGTGTAAAAACAAACAGAAATGGGTAAAAACGTATGGAAACGGATGAAAAGGGACTAAACGTGTAAATCGTGTTGTTGGATTAGTTCGGTGTCATTAAATCGGTTATTTTTTTATTCGGGTCATAACACATACATAAAAAACGTGTTAAGACCAACAGAAATGGGTAAAAACGTATGGAAACGGATGAAAAGGGACTAAACGTGTAAATCGTGTTGTTGGATTAGTTCGGTCTCATTAAATCGGTTATTTTTTAATTCGGGTCATAACACATACATAAAAAACGTGTTAAAACTAACAGAAATGGGTAAAAACGTATGGAAACGGATGAAAAAGGACTAAACGTGTAAATCGTGTTGTTGTATTAGTTCGGTCTCATTAAATCGGTTATTTTTTTTATTCGGGTCATAACACGTGCATAAAAAAACGTGTAAAAACAAACAGAAATGGGTAAAAAAGTATGGAAACGGATGAAAAGGGACTAAACGTGTAAATCGTGTTGTTGGATTAGTTCGGTCTCATTAAATCGGTTATAATTTTATTTGGGTCATAACATATGCATAAAAAACGTGTAAAAACAAACAGAAATGGGTAAAAACGTATGAAAAATGATGAAAAGGGACTAAACGTGTAAATCGTGTTGTTGGATTAGTTTGGACTCATTAAATCGGTTATTTTTTTATTCGGGTCATAACACATGCATAAAAAACGTGTAAAAACAAACAGAAATGGGTAAAAAAGTATGGAAACGGATGAAAAGGGACTAAACGTGTAAATTATGTTGTTGGATTAGTTCGGTCTCATTAAATCGGTTATAATTTTATTCAGGTCATAACACATGCATAAAAAACGTGTAAAAACAAACAGAAATGGGTAAAAACGTATGGAAACGGATAAAAGGGGACTAAACGAGTAAATCGTGTTGTTGGATTAGTTCGGTCTCATTAAATCGGTTATTTTTTTATTCGGGTTATAACGCATGCATAAAAAACGTGTAAAAACAAACAGAAATGGGTAAAAACGTATGGAAACGGATGAAAAGGGACTAAACGTGTATATCGTGTTGTTGGATTAGTTCGATCTCATTAAATCGGTTATTTTTTTATTCGGGTCATAACACATGCATAAAAAACGTGTAAAAACAAACAGAAAGGTGTAAAAACGTATGGAAACGGATGAAAAGGGACTAAACGTGTAAATCGTGTTGTTCGGGTCTTAACGCATGCATAAAAAACGTGTAAAAACTAACAGAAAGGTGTAAAAACGTATGGAAATGGATGAAAAGGAACTAAACGTGTAAATCGTGTTGTTGGATTAGTTCGATCTCATTAAATCGGTTATTTTTTTATTCGGGTTGTAACACATGCATAAAAAACGTGTAAAAACAAACAGAAATGGGTAAAAACGTATGGAAACGGATGAAAAGGGACTAAACGTGTAAATCGTTTTGTTGGATTAGTTCGGTGTCATTAAATCGGTTATTTTTTTATTCGGGTCATAACACATACATAAAAAACGTGTTAAGACCAACAGAAATGGGTAAAAACGTATGGAAACGGATGAAAAGGGACTAAACGTGTAAATCGTGTTGTTGGATTAGTTCGGTCTCATTAAATCGGTTATAATTTTATTCGGGTCATAACACATGCATAATAAACGTGTAAAAACAAATAGAAATGGGTAAAAACGTATGGAAACGGATAAAAAGGGACTAAACGAGTAAATCGTGTTGTTGGATTAGTTCGGTCTCATTAAATCGGTTATTTTTTATTCGGGTCATAAAGCATGCATAAAAAAAGTGTTAAAACAAACAGAAATGGGTAAAAACGTATGGAAACGGATGAAAAGGGACTAAACGTGTATATCGTGTTGTTGGATTAGTTCGATCTCATTAAATCGGTTATAATTTTATTCAGGTCATAACACATGCATAAAAAACGTGTAAAAACAAACAGAAATGGGTAAAAACGTATGGAAACGGATAAAAGGGGACTAAACGAGTAAATCGTGTTGTTGGATTAGTTCGGTCTCATTAAATCGGTTATTTTTTTATTCGGGTTATAACGCATGCATAAAAAACGTGTAAAAACAAACAGAAATGGGTAAAAACGTATGGAAACGGATGAAAAGGGACTAAACGTGTATATCGTGTTGTTGGATTAGTTCGATCTCATTAAATCGGTTATTTTTTTATTCGGGTCATAACACATGCATAAAAAACGTGTAAAAACAAACAGAAAGGTGTAAAAACGTATGGAAACGGATGAAAATGAACTAAACGTGTAAATCGTGTTGTTGGATTAGTTCGTTCTCATTAAATCGGTTATTTTTTTATTCGGGTTGTAACACATGCATAAAAAACGTGTAAAAACAAACAGAAGTGGGTAAAAACGTATGGAAACGGATGAAAAGGGACTAAATGTGTAAATCGTGTTGTTGGATTAGTTCGGTGTCATTAAATCGGTTATTTTTTTATTCGGGTCAAAACACATACATAAAAAACGTGTTAAGACCAACAGAAATGGGTAAAAACGTATGGAAACGGATGAAAAGGGACTAAACGTGTAAATCGTGTTGTTGGATTAGTTCGGTCTCATTAAATCGGTTATTTTTTAATTCGGGTCATAACACATACATAAAAAACGTGTTAAAACCAACAGAAATGGGTAAAAACGTATGGAAACGGATGAAAAAGGACTAAACGTGTAAATCGTGTTGTTGGATTAGTTCGGTCTCATTAAATCGGTTATTTTTTTTATTCGGGTCATAACACGGGCATAAAAAAATGTGTAAAAACAAACAGAAATGGTTAAAAAAGTATGCAAACGGATGAAAAGGGACTAAATGTGTAAATCATGTTGTTGGATTAGTTCGTTCTCATTAAATCGGTTATTTTTTTATTTGGGTCGTAACACATGCATAAAGAACGTGTAAAAACAAACAGAAATGGGTAAAATCGTATGGAAATTGATGAAAATAGACTAAACGTGTAAATCGTGTTGTTGGATTAGTTTGGTCTCATTAAATCGGATATTTTTTTATTCAGGTCATAACACATGCATAAAAAACGTGTAAAAACAAACAGAAATAGGTAAAAACGTATGGAAACGGATAAAAAGGAACTAAACGTGTAAATCGAGTTGTTGGATTAGTTCGGTCTCATTAAATCGGTTATTTTTTTATTAGGGTCATAACACATGCATAAAAAACGTGTAAAAACAAACAGAACTGGGTAAAAAAGTATGGAAACGGATGAAAAGGGACTAAACGTGTAAATCGTGTTGTTGGATTAGTTCGGTCTCATTAAATCGGTTATAATTTTATTCGGGTCATAACATATGCATAAAAAACGTGTAAAAACAAACAGAAATGGGTAAAAACGTATGGAAAATGATGAAAAGGGACTAAACGTGTAAATCGTGTTGTTGGATTAGTTTGGTCTCATTAAATCGGTTATTTTTTTATTCGGGTCATAACACATGCATAAAAAACGTGTAAAAACAAACAGAAATGGGTAAAAAAGTATGGAAACGGATGAAAAGGGACTAAACGTGTAAATTGTGTTGTTGGATTAGTTCGGTCTCATTAAATCGGTTATAATTTTATTCAGGTCATAACACATGCATAAAAAACGTGTAAAAACAAACAGAAATAGGTAAAAACGTATGGAAACGGATAAAAAGGAACTAAACGTGTAAATCGAGTTGTTGGATTAGTTCGGTCTCATTAAATCGGTTATTTTTTTATTCGGGTCATAACGCATGCATAAAAAACGTGTAAAAACAAACAGAACTGGGTAAAAAAGTATGGAAATGGATGAAAAGGGACTAAACGTGTAAATCGTGTTGTTGGATTAGTTCGGTCTCATTAAATCGGTTATAATTTTATTCGGGTCAAAACATATGCATAAAAAAACGTGTAAAAACAAACAGAAATGGGTAAAAACGTATGGAAAATGATGAAAAGGGACTAAACGTGTAAATCGTGTTGTTGTATTAGTTTGGTCTCATTAAATCGGTTATTTTTTATTCGGGTCATAACACATGCATAAAAAACGTGTAAAAACAAACAGAAATGGGTAAAAACGTATGGAAACGGATAAAAAGGGACTAAACGTGTAAATCGTGTTGTTGGATTAGTTCGGTCTCATTAAATCGGTTATTTTTTTATTCGGGTCATAACGCATGCATAAAAAACGTGTAAAAACAAACAGAAATGGGTAAAAAAGTATGGAAACGGATGAAAAGGGACTAAACGTGTAAATTGTGTTGTTGGATTAGTTTGGTCTAATTAAATCGGTTATAATGTTATTCAGGTCATAACACATGCATAAAAAACGTGTAAAAACAAACAGAAATGGGTAAAAACGTATGGAAACGGATAAAAAGGGACTAAACGAGTAAATCGTGTTGTTGGATTAGTTCGGACTCATAAAATCGGTTATTTTTTTATACAGGTCATAAAGCATGCATAAAAAACGTGTAAAAACAAACAGAAATGGGTAAAAACGTATGGAAAATGATGAAAAGGGACTAAACGTGTAAATCGTGTTGTTGTATTAGTTTGGTCTCATTAAATCGGTTATTTTTTATTCGGGTCATAACACATGCATAAAAAACGTGTAAAAACAAACAGAAATGGGTAAAAACGTATGGAAACGGATAAAAAGGGACTAAACGTGTAAATCGTGTTGTTGGATTAGTTCGGTCTCATTAAATCGGTTATTTTTTTATTCGGGTCATAACGCATGCATAAAAAACGTGTAAAAACAAACAGAACTGGGTAAAAAAGTATGGAAACGGATGAAAAGGGACTAAACGTGTAAATCGTGTTGTTGGATTAGTTCGGTCTCATTAAATCGGTTATAATTTTATTCGGGTCATAACATATGCATAAAAAACGTGTAAAAACAAACAGAAATGGGTAAAAACGTATGGAAAATGATGAAAAGGGACTAAACGTGTAAATCGTGTTGTTGGATTAGTTCGGTCTCATTAAATCGGTTATTTTTTTATTCGGGTCATAACGCATGCATAAAAAACGTGTAAAAACAAACAGAACTGGGTAAAAAAGTATGGAAACGGATGAAAAGGGACTAAACGTGTAAATCGTGTTGTTGGATTAGTTCGGTCTCATTAAATCGGTTATAATTTTATTCGGGTCATAACATATGCATAAAAAACGTGTAAAAACAAACAGAAATGGGTAAAAACGTATGAAAAATGATGAAAAGGGACTAAACGTGTAAATCGTGTTGTTGGATTAGTTTGGTCTCATTAAATCGGTTATTTTTTTATTCGGGTCATAACACATGCATAAAAAACGTGTAAAAACAAACAGAAATGGGTAAAAAAGTATGGAAACGGATGAAAAGGGACTAAACGTGTAAATTATGTTGTTGGATTAGTTCGGTCTCATTAAATCGGTTATAATTTTATTCAGGTCATAACACATGCATAAAAAACGTGTAAAAACAAACAGAAATGGGTAAAAACGTATGGAAACGGATAAAAGGGGACTAAACGAGTAAATCGTGTTGTTGGATTAGTTCGGTCTCATTAAATCGGTTATTTTTTTATTCGGGTTATAACGCATGCATAAAAAACGTGTAAAAACAAACAGAAATGGGTAAAAACGTATGGAAACGGATGAAAAGGGACTAAACGTGTATATCGTGTTGTTGGATTAGTTCGATCTCATTAAATCGGTTATTTTTTTATTCGGGTCATAACACATGCATAAAAAACGTGTAAAAACAAACAGAAAGGTGTAAAAACGTATGGAAACGGATGAAAAGGGACTAAACGTGTAAATCGTGTTGTTCGGGTCTTAACGCATGCATAAAAAACGTGTAAAAACTAACAGAAAGGTGTAAAAACGTATGGAAATGGATGAAAAGGAACTAAACGTGTAAATCGTGTTGTTGGATTAGTTCGATCTCATTAAATCGGTTATTTTTTTATTCGGGTTGTAACACATGCATAAAAAAACGTGTAAAAACAAACAGAAATGGGTAAAAACGTATGGAAACGGATGAAAAGGGACTAAACGTGTAAATCGTTTTGTTGGATTAGTTCGGTGTCATTAAATCGGTTATTTTTTTATTCGGGTCATAACACATACATAAAAAACGTGTTAAGACCAACAGAAATGGGTAAAAACGTATGGAAACGGATGAAAAGGGACTAAACGTGTAAATCGTGTTGTTGGATTAGTTCGGTCTCATTAAATCGGTTATAATTTTATTCGGGTCATAACACATGCATAATAAACGTGTAAAAACAAATAGAAATGGGTAAAAACGTATGGAAACGGATAAAAAGGGACTAAACGAGTAAATCGTGTTGTTGGATTAGTTCGGTCTCATTAAATCGGTTATTTTTTATTCGGGTCATAAAGCATGCATAAAAAAAGTGTTAAAACAAACAGAAATGGGTAAAAACGTATGGAAACGGATGAAAAGGGACTAAACGTGTATATCGTGTTGTTGGATTAGTTCGATCTCATTAAATCGGTTATAATTTTATTCAGGTCATAACACATGCATAAAAAACGTGTAAAAACAAACAGAAATGGGTAAAAACGTATGGAAACGGATAAAAGGGGACTAAACGAGTAAATCGTGTTGTTGGATTAGTTCGGTCTCATTAAATCGGTTATTTTTTTATTCGGGTTATAACGCATGCATAAAAAACGTGTAAAAACAAACAGAAATGGGTAAAAACGTATGGAAACGGATGAAAAGGGACTAAACGTGTATATCGTGTTGTTGGATTAGTTCGATCTCATTAAATCGGTTATTTTTTTATTCGGGTCATAACACATGCATAAAAAACGTGTAAAAACAAACAGAAAGGTGTAAAAACGTATGGAAACGGATGAAAATGAACTAAACGTGTAAATCGTGTTGTTGGATTAGTTCGTTCTCATTAAATCGGTTATTTTTTTATTCGGGTTGTAACACATGCATAAAAAACGTGTAAAAACAAACAGAAGTGGGTAAAAACGTATGGAAACGGATGAAAAGGGACTAAATGTGTAAATCGTGTTGTTGGATTAGTTCGGTGTCATTAAATCGGTTATTTTTTTATTCGGGTCAAAACACATACATAAAAAACGTGTTAAGACCAACAGAAATGGGTAAAAACGTATGGAAACGGATGAAAAGGGACTAAACGTGTAAATCGTGTTGTTGGATTAGTTCGGTCTCATTAAATCGGTTATTTTTTAATTCGGGTCATAACACATACATAAAAAACGTGTTAAAACCAACAGAAATGGGTAAAAACGTATGGAAACGGATGAAAAAGGACTAAACGTGTAAATCGTGTTGTTGGATTAGTTCGGTCTCATTAAATCGGTTATTTTTTTTATTCGGGTCATAACACGGGCATAAAAAAATGTGTAAAAACAAACAGAAATGGTTAAAAAAGTATGCAAACGGATGAAAATGGACTAAATGTGTAAATCATGTTGTTGGATTAGTTCGTTCTCATTAAATCGGTTATTTTTTTATTTGGGTCGTAACACATGCATAAAGAACGTGTAAAAACAAACAGAAATGGGTAAAATCGTATGGAAATTGATGAAAATAGACTAAACGTGTAAATCGTGTTGTTGGATTAGTTTGGTCTCATTAAATCGGATATTTTTTTATTCAGGTCATAACACATGCATAAAAAACGTGTAAAAACAAACAGAAATAGGTAAAAACGTATGGAAACGGATAAAAAGGAACTAAACGTGTAAATCGAGTTGTTGGATTAGTTCGGTCTCATTAAATCGGTTATTTTTTTATTAGGGTCATAACACATGCATAAAAAACGTGTAAAAACAAACAGAACTGGGTAAAAAAGTATGGAAACGGATGAAAAGGGACTAAACGTGTAAATCGTGTTGTTGGATTAGTTCGGTCTCATTAAATCGGTTATAATTTTATTCGGGTCATAACATATGCATAAAAAACGTGTAAAAACAAACAGAAATGGGTAAAAACGTATGGAAAATGATGAAAAGGGACTAAACGTGTAAATCGTGTTGTTGGATTAGTTTGGTCTCATTAAATCGGTTATTTTTTTATTCGGGTCATAACACATGCATAAAAAACGTGTAAAAACAAACAGAAATGGGTAAAAAAGTATGGAAACGGATGAAAAGGGACTAAACGTGTAAATTGTGTTGTTGGATTAGTTCGGTCTCATTAAATCGGTTATAATTTTATTCAGGTCATAACACATGCATAAAAAACGTGTAAAAACAAACAGAAATAGGTAAAAACGTATGGAAACGGATAAAAAGGAACTAAACGTGTAAATCGAGTTGTTGGATTAGTTCGGTCTCATTAAATCGGTTATTTTTTTATTCGGGTCATAACGCATGCATAAAAAACGTGTAAAAACAATCAGAACTGGGTAAAAAAGTATGGAAATGGATGAAAAGGGACTAAACGTGTAAATCGTGTTGTTGGATTAGTTCGGTCTCATTAAATCGGTTATAATTTTATTCAGGTCAAAACATATGCATAAAAAAACGTGTAAAAACAAACAGAAATGGGTAAAAACGTATGGAAAATGATGAAAAGGGACTAAACGTGTAAATCGTGTTGTTGTATTAGTTTGGTCTCATTAAATCGGTTATTTTTTATTCGGGTCATAACACATGCATAAAAAACGTGTAAAAACAAACAGAAATGGGTAAAAACGTATGGAAACGGATAAAAAGGGACTAAACGTGTAAATCGTGTTGTTGGATTAGTTCGGTCTCATTAAATCGGTTATTTTTTTATTCGGGTCATAACGCATGCATAAAAAACGTGTAAAAACAAACAGAAATGGGTAAAAAAGTATGGAAACGGATGAAAAGGGACTAAACGTGTAAATTGTGTTGTTGGATTAGTTTGGTCTAATTAAATCGGTTATAATGTTATTCAGGTCATAACACATGCATAAAAAACGTGTAAAAACAAACAGAAATGGGTAAAAACGTATGGAAACGGATAAAAAGGGACTAAACGAGTAAATCGTGTTGTTGGATTAGTTCGGACTCATAAAATCGGTTATTTTTTTATACAGGTCATAAAGCATGCATAAAAAACGTGTAAAAACAAACAGAAATGGGTAAAAACGTATGGAAAATGATGAAAAGGGACTAAACGTGTAAATCGTGTTGTTGTATTAGTTTGGTCTCATTAAATCGGTTATTTTTTATTCGGGTCATAACACATGCATAAAAAACGTGTAAAAACAAACAGAAATGGGTAAAAACGTATGGAAACGGATAAAAAGGGACTAAACGTGTAAATCGTGTTGTTGGATTAGTTCGGTCTCATTAAATCGGTTATTTTTTTATTCGGGTCATAACGCATGCATAAAAAACGTGTAAAAACAAACAGAACTGGGTAAAAAAGTATGGAAACGGATGAAAAGGGACTAAACGTGTAAATCGTGTTGTTGGATTAGTTCGGTCTCATTAAATCGGTTATAATTTTATTCGGGTCATAACATATGCATAAAAAACGTGTAAAAACAAACAGAAATGGGTAAAAACGTATGGAAAATGATGAAAAGGGACTAAACGTGTAAATCGTGTTGTTGGATTAGTTTGGTCTCATTAAATCGGTTATTTTTTTATTCGGGTCATAACACATGCATAAAAAACGTGTAAAAACAAACAGAAATGGGTAAAAAAGTATGGAAACGGATGAAAAGGGACTAAACGTGTAAATTGTGTTGTTGGATTAGTTCGGTCTCATTAAATCGGTTATAATTTTATTCAGGTCATAACACATGCATAAAAAACGTGTAAAAACAAACAGAAATAGGTAAAAACGTATGGAAACGGATAAAAAGGAACTAAACGTGTAAATCGAGTTGTTGGATTAGTTCGGTCTCATTAAATCGGTTATTTTTTTATTCGGGTCATAACGCATGCATAAAAAACGTGTAAAAACAAACAGAACTGGGTAAAAAAGTATGGAAATGGATGAAAAGGGACTAAACGTGTAAATCGTGTTGTTGGATTAGTTCGGTCTCATTAAATCGGTTATAATTTTATTCGGGTCATAACATATGCATAAAAAAACGTGTAAAAACAAACAGAAATGGGTAAAAACGTATGGAAAATGATGAAAAGGGACTAAACGTGTAAATCGTGTTGTTGTATTAGTTTGGTCTCATTAAATCGGTTATTTTTTATTCGGGTCATAACACATGCATAAAAAACGTGTAAAAACAAACAGAAATGGGTAAAAACGTATGGAAACGGATAAAAAGGGACTAAACGTGTAAATCGTGTTGTTGGATTAGTTCGGTCTCATTAAATCGGTTATTTTTTTATTCGGGTCATAACGCATGCATAAAAAACGTGTAAAAACAAACAGAACTGGGTAAAAAAGTATGGAAACGGATGAAAAGGGACTAAACGTGTAAATCGTGTTGTTGGATTAGTTCGGTCTCATTAAATCGGTTATAATTTTATTCGGGTCATAACATATGCATAAAAAACGTGTAAAAACAAACAGAAATGGGTAAAAACGTATGGAAAATGATGAAAAGGGACTAAACGTGTAAATCGTGTTGTTGGATTAGTTTGGTCTCATTAAATCGGTTATTTTTTTATTCGGGTCATAACACATGCATAAAAAACGTGTAAAAACAAACAGAAATGGGTAAAAAAGTATGGAAACGGATGAAAAGGGACTAAACGTGTAAATTGTGTTGTTGGATTAGTTCGGTCTCATTAAATCGGTTATAATTTTATTCAGGTCATAACACATGCATAAAAAACGTGTAAAAACAAACAGAAATAGGTAAAAACGTATGGAAACGGATAAAAAGGAACTAAACGTGTAAATCGAGTTGTTGGATTAGTTCGGTCTCATTAAATCGGTTATTTTTTTATTCGGGTCATAACGCATGCATAAAAAACGTGTAAAACAAACAGAACTGGGTAAAAAAGTATGGAAATGGATGAAAAGGGACTAAACGTGTAAATCGTGTTGTTGGATTAGTTCGGTCTCATTAAATCGGTTATAATTTTATTCGGGTCATAACATATGCATAAAAAAACGTGTAAAAACAAACAGAAATGGGTAAAAAAGTATGGAAACGGATGAAAAGGGACTAAACGTGTAAATTGTGTTGTTGGATTAGTTCGGTCTCATTAAATCGGTTATAATTTTATTCAGGTCATAACACATGCATAAAAAACGTGTAAAAACAAACAGAAATAGGTAAAAACGTATGGAAACGGATAAAAAGGAACTAAACGTGTAAATCGAGTTGTTGGATTAGTTCGGTCTCATTAAATCGGTTATTTTTTTATTCGGGTCATAACGCATGCATAAAAAACGTGTAAAAACAAACAGAACTGGGTAAAAAAGTATGGAAATGGATGAAAAGGGACTAAACGTGTAAATCGTGTTGTTGGATTAGTTCGGTCTCATTAAATCGGTTATAATTTTATTCGGGTCATAACATATGCATAAAAAAACGTGTAAAAACAAACAGAAATGGGTAAAAAAGTATGGAAACGGATGAAAAGGGACTAAACGTGTAAATTGTGTTGTTGGATTAGTTCGGTCTCATTAAATCGGTTATAATTTTATTCAGGTCATAACACATGCATAAAAAACGTGTAAAAACAAACAGAAATAGGTAAAAACGTATGGAAACGGATAAAAAGGAACTAAACGTGTAAATCGAGTTGTTGGATTAGTTCGGTCTCATTAAATCGGTTATTTTTTTATTCGGGTCATAACGCATGCATAAAAAACGTGTAAAAACAAACAGAACTGGGTAAAAAAAGTATGGAAATGGATGAAAAGGGACTAAACGTGTAAATCGTGTTGTTGGATTAGTTCGGTCTCATTAAATCGGTTATAATTTTATTCGGGTCATAACATATGCATAAAAAAACGTGTAAAAACAAACAGAAATGGGTAAAAACGTATGGAAAATGATGAAAGGGACTAAACGTGTAAATCGTGTTGTTGTATTAGTTTGGTCTCATTAAATCGGTTATTTTTTATTCGGGTCATAACACATGCATAAAAACGTGTAAAAACAAACAGAAATGGGTAAAAACGTATGGAAACGGATAAAAAGGGACTAAACGTGTAAATCGTGTTGTTGGATTAGTTCGGTCTCATTAAATCGGTTATTTTTTTATTCGGGTCATAACGCATGCATAAAAAACGTGTAAAAACAAACAGAAATGGGTAAAAAAGTATGGAAACGGATGAAAAGGGACTAAACGTGTAAATTGTGTTGTTGGATTAGTTTGGTCTAATTAAATCGGTTATAATGTTATTCAGGTCATAACACATGCATAAAAAACGTGTAAAAACAAACAGAAATGGGTAAAAACGTATGGAAACGGATAAAAAGGGACTAAACGAGTAAATCGTGTTGTTGGATTAGTTCGGACTCATAAAATCGGTTATTTTTTTATACAGGTCATAAAGCATGCATAAAAAACGTGTAAAAACAAACAGAAATGGGTAAAAACGTATGGAAACGGATGAAAAGGGATTAAACGTGTATATCGTGTTGTTGGATTAGTTCGATCTCATTAAATCGGTTATTTTTTTATTCGGGTCATAACACATGCATAAAAAACGTGTAAAAACAAAATTAAAAGTGTAAAAACGTATGGAAACGGATGAAAAGGGACTAAACGTGTAAATCGTGTTGTTCGGGTCATAACACATGCATAAAAAATGTGTAAAAACAAACAGAAAGGTGTAAAAATGTATGGAAACAGATGAAAAGGAACTAAACGTGTAAATCGTGTTGTTGGATTAGTTCGTTCTCATTAAATCGGTTATTTTTTATTCGGGTTGTAACACATGCATAAAAAACGTGTAAAAACAAACAGAAATGGGTAAAAACGTATGGAAACGGATGAAAAGGGACTAAACGTGTAAATCGTGTTGTTGGATTAGTTCGGTCTCATTAAATCGGTTATTTTTTAATTCGGGTCATAACACATACATAAAAAACGTGTTAAAACTAACAGAAATGGGTAAAAACGTATGGAAACGGATGAAAAAGGACTAAACGTGTAAATCGTGTTGTTGTATTAGTTCGGTCTCATTAAATCGGTTATTTTTTTTATTCGGGTCATAACACGTGCATAAAAAAACGTGTAAAAACAAACAGAAATGGGTAAAAAAGTATGGAAACGGATGAAAAGGGACTAAACGTGTAAATCGTGTTGTTGGATTAGTTCGGTCTCATTAAATCGGTTATAATTTTATTCGGGTCATAACATATGCATAAAAAACGTGTAAAAACAAACAGAAATGGGTAAAAACGTATGGAAAATGATGAAAAGGGACTAAACGTGGTAAATCGTGTTGTTGTATTAGTTTGGTCTCATTAAATCGGTTATTTTTTATTCGGGTCATAACACATGCATAAAAAACGTGTAAAAACAAACAGAAATGGGTAAAAACGTATGGAAACGGATAAAAAGGGACTAAACGTGTAAATCGTGTTGTTGGATTAGTTCGGTCTCATTAAATCGGTTATTTTTTTATTCGGGTCATAACGCATGCATAAAAAACGTGTAAAAACAAACAGAACTGGGTAAAAAAAGTATGGAAACGGATGAAAAGGGACTAAACGTGTAAATCGTGTTGTTGGATTAGTTCGGTCTCATTAAATCGGTTATAATTTTATTCGGGTCATAACATATGCATAAAAAACGTGTAAAAACAAACAGAAATGGGTAAAAACGTATGGAAAATGATGAAAAGGGACTAAACGTGTAAATCGTGTTGTTGGATTAGTTTGGTCTCATTAAATCGGTTATTTTTTTATTCGGGTCATAACACATGCATAAAAAACGTGTAAAAACAAACAGAAATGGGTAAAAAAGTATGGAAACGGATGAAAAGGGACTAAACGTGTAAATTGTGTTGTTGGATTAGTTCGGTCTCATTAAATCGGTTATAATTTTATTCAGGTCATAACACATGCATAAAAAACGTGTAAAAACAAACAGAAATAGGTAAAAACGTATGGAAACGGATAAAAAGGAACTAAACGTGTAAATCGAGTTGTTGGATTAGTTCGGTCTCATTAAATCGGTTATTTTTTTATTCGGGTCATAACGCATGCATAAAAAACGTGTAAAAACAAACAGAACTGGGTAAAAAAGTATGGAAATGGATGAAAAGGGACTAAACGTGTAAATCGTGTTGTTGGATTAGTTCGGTCTCATTAAATCGGTTATAATTTTATTCGGGTCATAACATATGCATAAAAAAACGTGTAAAAACAAACAGAAATGGGTAAAAAAGTATGGAAACGGATGAAAAGGGACTAAACGTGTAAATTGTGTTGTTGGATTAGTTCGGTCTCATTAAATCGGTTATAATTTTATTCAGGTCATAACACATGCATAAAAAACGTGTAAAAACAAACAGAAATAGGTAAAAACGTATGGAAACGGATAAAAAGGAACTAAACGTGTAAATCGAGTTGTTGGATTAGTTCGGTCTCATTAAATCGGTTATTTTTTTATTCGGGTCATAACGCATGCATAAAAAACGTGTAAAAACAAACAGAACTGGGTAAAAAAGTATGGAAATGGATGAAAAGGGACTAAACGTGTAAATCGTGTTGTTGGATTAGTTCGGTCTCATTAAATCGGTTATAATTTTATTCGGGTCATAACATATGCATAAAAAAACGTGTAAAAACAAACAGAAATGGGTAAAAACGTATGGAAAATGATGAAAAGGGACTAAACGTGTAAATCGTGTTGTTGTATTAGTTTGGTCTCATTAAATCGGTTATTTTTTATTCGGGTCATAACACATGCATAAAAAACGTGTAAAAACAAACAGAAATGGGTAAAAACGTATGGAAACGGATAAAAAGGGACTAAACGTGTAAATCGTGTTGTTGGATTAGTTCGGTCTCATTAAATCGGTTATTTTTTTATTCGGGTCATAACGCATGCATAAAAAACGTGTAAAAACAAACAGAAATGGGTAAAAAAGTATGGAAACGGATGAAAAGGGACTAAACGTGTAAATTGTGTTGTTGGATTAGTTTGGTCTAATTAAATCGGTTATAATGTTATTCAGGTCATAACACATGCATAAAAAACGTGTAAAAACAAACAGAAATGGGTAAAAACGTATGGAAACGGATAAAAAGGGACTAAACGAGTAAATCGTGTTGTTGGATTAGTTCGGACTCATAAAATCGGTTATTTTTTTTATACAGGTCATAAAGCATGCATAAAAAACGTGTAAAAACAAACAGAAATGGGTAAAAACGTATGGAAAATGATGAAAAGGGACTAAACGTGTAAATCGTGTTGTTGTATTAGTTTGGTCTCATTAAATCGGTTATTTTTTATTCGGGTCATAACACATGCATAAAAAACGTGTAAAAACAAACAGAAATGGGTAAAAACGTATGGAAACGGATAAAAAGGGACTAAACGTGTAAATCGTGTTGTTGGATTAGTTCGGTCTCATTAAATCGGTTATTTTTTTATTCGGGTCATAACGCATGCATAAAAAACGTGTAAAAACAAACAGAACTGGGTAAAAAAGTATGGAAACGGATGAAAAGGGACTAAACGTGTAAATCGTGTTGTTGGATTAGTTCGGTCTCATTAAATCGGTTATAATTTTATTCGGGTCATAACATATGCATAAAAAACGTGTAAAAACAAACAGAAATGGGTAAAAACGTATGGAAAATGATGAAAAGGGACTAAACGTGTAAATCGTGTTGTTGGATTAGTTTGGTCTCATTAAATCGGTTATTTTTTTATTCGGGTCATAACACATGCATAAAAAACGTGTAAAAACAAACAGAAATGGGTAAAAAAGTATGGAAACGGATGAAAAGGGACTAAACGTGTAAATTGTGTTGTTGGATTAGTTCGGTCTCATTAAATCGGTTATAATTTTATTCAGGTCATAACACATGCATAAAAAACGTGTAAAAACAAACAGAAATAGGTAAAAACGTATGGAAACGGATAAAAAGGAACTAAACGTGTAAATCGAGTTGTTGGATTAGTTCGGTCTCATTAAATCGGTTATTTTTTTATTCGGGTCATAACGCATGCATAAAAAACGTGTAAAAACAAACAGAACTGGGTAAAAAAGTATGGAAATGGATGAAAAGGGACTAAACGTGTAAATCGTGTTGTTGGATTAGTTCGGTCTCATTAAATCGGTTATAATTTTATTCGGGTCATAACATATGCATAAAAAAACGTGTAAAAACAAACAGAAATGGGTAAAAAAGTATGGAAACGGATGAAAAGGGACTAAACGTGTAAATTGTGTTGTTGGATTAGTTCGGTCTCATTAAATCGGTTATAATTTTATTCAGGTCATAACACATGCATAAAAAACGTGTAAAAACAAACAGAAATAGGTAAAAACGTATGGAAACGGATAAAAAGGAACTAAACGTGTAAATCGAGTTGTTGGATTAGTTCGGTCTCATTAAATCGGTTATTTTTTTATTCGGGTCATAACGCATGCATAAAAAACGTGTAAAAACAAACAGAACTGGGTAAAAAAGTATGGAAATGGATGAAAAGGGACTAAACGTGTAAATCGTGTTGTTGGATTAGTTCGGTCTCATTAAATCGGTTATAATTTTATTCGGGTCATAACATATGCATAAAAAAACGTGTAAAAACAAACAGAAATGGGTAAAAACGTATGGAAAATGATGAAAAGGGACTAAACGTGTAAATCGTGTTGTTGTATTAGTTTGGTCTCATTAAATCGGTTATTTTTTATTCGGGTCATAACACATGCATAAAAAACGTGTAAAAACAAACAGAAATGGGTAAAAACGTATGGAAACGGATAAAAAGGGACTAAACGTGTAAATCGTGTTGTTGGATTAGTTCGGTCTCATTAAATCGGTTATTTTTTTATTCGGGTCATAACGCATGCATAAAAAACGTGTAAAAACAAACAGAAATGGGTAAAAAAGTATGGAAACGGATGAAAAGGGACTAAACGTGTAAATTGTGTTGTTGGATTAGTTTGGTCTAATTAAATCGGTTATAATGTTATTCAGGTCATAACACATGCATAAAAAACGTGTAAAAACAAACAGAAATGGGTAAAAACGTATGGAAACGGATAAAAAGGGACTAAACGAGTAAATCGTGTTGTTGGATTAGTTCGGACTCATAAAATCGGTTATTTTTTTATACAGGTCATAAAGCATGCATAAAAAACGTGTAAAAACAAACAGAAATGGGTAAAAACGTATGGAAACGGATGAAAAGGGATTAAACGTGTATATCGTGTTGTTGGATTAGTTCGATCTCATTAAATCGGTTATTTTTTTATTCGGGTCATAACACATGCATAAAAAACGTGTAAAAAACAAAATTAAAAGTGTAAAAAACGTATGGAAACGGATGAAAAGGGACTAAACGTGTAAATCGTGTTGTTCGGGTCATAACACATGCATAAAAAATGTGTAAAAACAAACAGAAAGGTGTAAAAATGTATGGAAACAGATGAAAAGGAACTAAACGTGTAAATCGTGTTGTTGGATTAGTTCGTTCTCATTAAATCGGTTATTTTTTATTCGGGTTGTAACACATGCATAAAAAACGTGTAAAAACAAACAGAAATGGGTAAAAACGTATGGAAACGGATGAAAAGGGACTAAACGTGTAAATCGTGTTGTTGGATTAGTTCGGTCTCATTAAATCGGTTATTTTTTAATTCGGGTCATAACACATACATAAAAAACGTGTTAAAACTAACAGAAATGGGTAAAAAACGTATGGAAACGGATGAAAAAGGACTAAACGTGTAAATCGTGTTGTTGTATTAGTTCGGTCTCATTAAATCGGTTATTTTTTTTATTCGGGTCATAACACGTGCATAAAAAAAACGTGTAAAAACAAACAGAAATGGGTAAAAAAGTATGGAAACGGATGAAAAGGGACTAAACGTGTAAATCGTGTTGTTGGATTAGTTCGGTCTCATTAAATCGGTTATAATTTTATTCGGGTCATAACATATGCATAAAAAACGTGTAAAAACAAACAGAAATGGGTAAAAACGTATGAAAAATGATGAAAAGGGACTAAACGTGTAAATCGTGTTGTTGGATTAGTTTGGTCTCATTAAATCGGTTATTTTTTTATTCGGGTCATAACACATGCATAAAAAACGTGTAAAAACAAACAGAAATGGGTAAAAAAGTATGGAAACGGATGAAAAGGGACTAAACGTGTAAATTATGTTGTTGGATTAGTTCGGTCTCATTAAATCGGTTATAATTTTATTCAGGTCATAACACATGCATAAAAAACGTGTAAAAACAAACAGAAATGGGTAAAAACGTATGGAAACGGATAAAAGGGGACTAAACGAGGTAAATCGTGTTGTTGGATTAGTTCGGTCTCATTAAATCGGTTATTTTTTTATTCGGGTTATAACGCATGCATAAAAAACGTGTAAAAACAAACAGAAATGGGTAAAAACGTATGGAAACGGATGAAAAGGGACTAAACGTGTATATCGTGTTGTTGGATTAGTTCGATCTCATTAAATCGGTTATTTTTTTATTCGGGTCATAACACATGCATAAAAAACGTGTAAAAACAAACAGAAAGGTGTAAAAACGTATGGAAACGGATGAAAAGGGACTAAACGTGTAAATCGTGTTGTTCGGGTCATAACGCATGCATAAAAAACGTGTAAAAACTAACAGAAAGGTGTAAAAACGTATGGAAATGGATGAAAAGGAACTAAACGTGTAAATCGTGTTGTTGGATTAGTTCGATCTCATTAAATCGGTTATTTTTTTATTCGGGTTGTAACACATGCATAAAAAACGTGTAAAAACAAACAGAAATGGGTAAAAACGTATGGAAACGGATGAAAAGGGACTAAACGTGTAAATCGTTTTGTTGGATTAGTTCGGTGTCATTAAATCGGTTATTTTTTTATTCGGGTCATAACACATACATAAAAAACGTGTTAAGACCAACAGAAATGGGTAAAAACGTATGGAAACGGATGAAAAGGGACTAAACGTGTAAATCGTGTTGTTGGATTAGTTCGGTCTCATTAAATCGGTTATAATTTTATTCGGGTCATAACACATGCATAATAAACGTGTAAAAACAAATAGAAATGGGTAAAAACGTATGGAAACGGATAAAAAGGGACTAAACGAGTAAATCGTGTTGTTGGATTAGTTCGGTCTCATTAAATCGGTTATTTTTTATTCGGGTCATAAAGCATGCATAAAAAAAGTGTTAAAACAAACAGAAATGGGTAAAAACGTATGGAAACGGATGAAAAGGGACTAAACGTGTAAATCGTGTTGTTGGATTAGTTCGGTCTCATTAAATCGGTTATTTTTTAATTCGGGTCATAACACATACATAAAAAACGTGTTAAAACCAACAGAAATGGGTAAAAACGTATGGAAACGGATGAAAAAGGACTAAACGTGTAAATCGTGTTGTTGGATTAGTTCGGTCTCATTAAATCGGTTATAATTTTATTCAGGTCATAACACATGCATAAAAAACGTGTAAAAACAAACAGAAATGGGTAAAAACGTATGGAAACGGATAAAAGGGGACTAAACGAGTAAATCGTGTTGTTGGATTAGTTCGGTCTCATTAAATCGGTTATTTTTTTATTCGGGTTATAACGCATGCATAAAAAACGTGTAAAAACAAACAGAAATGGGTAAAAACGTATGGAAACGGATGAAAAGGGACTAAACGTGTATATCGTGTTGTTGGATTAGTTCGATCTCATTAAATCGGTTATTTTTTTATTCGGGTCATAACACATGCATAAAAAACGTGTAAAAACAAACAGAAAGGTGTAAAAACGTATGGAAACGGATGAAAATGAACTAAACGTGTAAATCGTGTTGTTGGATTAGTTCGTTCTCATTAAATCGGTTATTTTTTTATTCGGGTTGTAACACATGCATAAAAAACGTGTAAAAACAAACAGAAGTGGGTAAAAACGTATGGAAACGGATGAAAAGGGACTAAATGTGTAAATCGTGTTGTTGGATTAGTTCGGTGTCATTAAATCGGTTATTTTTTTATTCGGGTCAAAACACATACATAAAAAACGTGTTAAGACCAACAGAAATGGGTAAAAACGTATGGAAACGGATGAAAAGGGACTAAACGTGTAAATCGTGTTGTTGGATTAGTTCGGTCTCATTAAATCGGTTATTTTTTAATTCGGGTCATAACACATACATAAAAAAACGTGTTAAAACCAACAGAAATGGGTAAAAAACGTATGGAAACGGATGAAAAAGGACTAAACGTGTAAATCGTGTTGTTGGATTAGTTCGGTCTCATTAAATCGGTTATTTTTTTTATTCGGGTCATAACACGGGCATAAAAAAATGTGTAAAAACAAACAGAAATGGTTAAAAAAGTATGCAAAACGGATGAAAAGGGACTAAATGTGTAAATCATGTTGTTGGATTAGTTCGTTCTCATTAAATCGGTTATTTTTTTATTTGGGTCGTAACACATGCATAAAGAACGTGTAAAAACAAACAGAAATGGGTAAAATCGTATGGAAATTGATGAAAATAGACTAAACGTGTAAATCGTGTTGTTGGATTAGTTTGGTCTCATTAAATCGGATATTTTTTTATTCAGGTCATAACACATGCATAAAAAACGTGTAAAAACAAACAGAAATAGGTAAAAACGTATGGAAACGGATAAAAAGGAACTAAACGTGTAAATCGAGTTGTTGGATTAGTTCGGTCTCATTAAATCGGTTATTTTTTTATTAGGGTCATAACACATGCATAAAAAACGTGTAAAAACAAACAGAACTGGGTAAAAAAGTATGGAAACGGATGAAAAGGGACTAAACGTGTAAATCGTGTTGTTGGATTAGTTCGGTCTCATTAAATCGGTTATAATTTTATTCGGGTCATAACATATGCATAAAAAACGTGTAAAAACAAACAGAAATGGGTAAAAACGTATGGAAAATGATGAAAAGGGACTAAACGTGTAAATCGTGTTGTTGGATTAGTTTGGTCTCATTAAATCGGTTATTTTTTTATTCGGGTCATAACACATGCATAAAAAACGTGTAAAAACAAACAGAAATGGGTAAAAAAGTATGGAAACGGATGAAAAGGGACTAAACGTGTAAATTGTGTTGTTGGATTAGTTCGGTCTCATTAAATCGGTTATAATTTTATTCAGGTCATAACACATGCATAAAAAACGTGTAAAAAACAAACAGAAATAGGTAAAAACGTATGGAAACGGATAAAAAAGGAACTAAACGTGTAAATCGAGTTGTTGGATTAGTTCGGTCTCATTAAATCGGTTATTTTTTTATTCGGGTCATAACGCATGCATAAAAAACGTGTAAAAACAAACAGAACTGGGGTAAAAAAGTATGGAAATGGATGAAAAGGGACTAAACGTGTAAATCGTGTTGTTGGATTAGTTCGGTCTCATTAAATCGGTTTATAATTTTATTCGGGTCATAACATATGCATAAAAAAACGTGTAAAAACAAACAGAAATGGGTAAAAACGTATGGAAAATGATGAAAAGGGACTTAAACGTGTAAATCGTGTTGTTGTATTAGTTTGGTCTCATTAAATCGGTTATTTTTTTATTCGGGTCATAACACATGCATAAAAAAACGTGTAAAAACAAACAGAAATGGGTAAAAAACGTATGGAAACGGATAAAAAGGGACTAAACGTGTAAATCGTGTTGTTGGACTAGTTCGGTCTCATTAAATCGGTTATTTTTTTTATTCGGGTCATAACGCATGCATAAAAAACGTGTAAAAACAAACAGAAATGGGTAAAAAAGTATGGAAAACGGATGAAAAGGGACTAAACGTGTAAATTGTGTTGTTGGATTAGTTGGTCTAATTAAATCGGTTATAATGTTATTCAGGTCATAACACATGCATAAAAAACGTGTAAAAAACAAACAGAAATGGGTAAAAACGTATGGAAACGGATAAAAGGGGACTAAACGAGTAAATCGTGTTGTTGGATTAGTTCGGATCTCATTAAATCGGTTTATTTTTTTATTCGGGTTATAACGCATGCATAAAAAACGTGTAAAAACAAACAGAAATGGGTAAAAACGTATGGAAACGGATGAAAAGGGACTAAACGTGTATATCGTGTTGTTGGATTAGTTCGATCTCATTAAATCGGTTATTTTTTTATTCGGGTCATAACACATGCATAAAAAACGTGTAAAAACAAACAGAAAGGTGTAAAAACGTATGGAAACGGATGAAAATGAACTAAACGTGTAAATCGTGTTGTTGGATTAGTTTCGTTCTCATTAAATCGGTTATTTTTTTATTCGGGTTGTAACACATGCATAAAAAACGTGTAAAAACAAACAGAAGTGGGTAAAAACGTATGGAAACGGATGAAAAGGGACTAAATGTGTAAATCGTGTTGTTGGATTAGTTCGGTGTCATTAAATCGGTTATTTTTTTTATTCGGGTCAAAACACATACATAAAAAACGTGTTAAGACCAACAGAAATGGGGTAAAAACGTATGGAAACGGATGAAAAGGGACTAAACGTGTAAATCGTGTTGTTGGATTAGTTTCGGTCTCATTAAATCGGTTATTTTTTAATTCGGGTCATAACACATACATAAAAAACGTGTTAAAACCAACAGAAATGGGTAAAAACGTATGGAAACGGATGAAAAAGGACTAAACGTGTAAATCGTGTTGTATTAAATCGGTTATTTTTTTTATTCGGGTCATAACACGTGCATAAAAAAATGTGTAAAAACAAACAGAAATGGTTAAAAAAGTATGCAAACGGATGAAAAGGGACTAAATGTGTAAATCATGTTGTTGGATTAGTTCGTTCTCATTAAATCGGTTATTTTTTTATTTGGGTCGTAACACATGCATAAAGAACGTGTAAAAACAAACAGAAATGGGTAAAATCGTATGGAAATTGATGAAAATAGACTAAACGTGTAAATCGTGTTGTTGGATTAGTTTGGTCTCATTAAATCGGATATTTTTTTATTCAGGTCATAACACATGCATAAAAAACGTGTAAAAACAAACAGAAATAGGTAAAAACGTATGGAAACGGATAAAAAAGGAACTAAACGTGTAAATCGAGTTGTTGGATTAGTTCGGTCTCATTAAATCGGTTATTTTTTTATTAGGGTCATAAACACATGCATAAAAAACGTGTAAAAACAAACAGAACTGGGTAAAAAAGTATGGAAACGGATGAAAAGGGACTAAACGTGTAAATCGTGTTGTTGGATTAGTTCGGTCTCATTAAATCGGTTATAATTTTATTCGGGGTCATAACATATGCATAAAAAACGTGTAAAAACAAACAGAAATGGGTAAAAACGTATGGAAAATGATGAAAAGGGACTAAACGTGTAAATCGTGTTGTTGGATTAGTTTGGTCTCATTAAATCGGTTATTTTTTTATTCGGGTCATAACACATGCATAAAAAACGTGTAAAAACAAACAGAAATGGGTAAAAAAGTATGGAAACGGATGAAAAGGGACTAAACGTGTAAATTGTGTTGTTGGATTAGTTCGGTCTCATTAAATCGGTTATAATTTTATTCAGGTCATAACACATGCATAAAAAACGTGTAAAAACAAACAGAAATAGGTAAAAACGTATGGAAACGGATAAAAAGGAACTAAACGTGTAAATCGAGTTGTTGGATTAGTTCGGTCTCATTAAATCGGTTAATTTTTTTTATTCGGGTCATAACGCATGCATAAAAAACGTGTAAAAACAAACAGAACTGGGTAAAAAAGTATGGAAATGGATGAAAAGGGACTAAACGTGTAAATCGTGTTGTTGGATTAGTTCGGTCTCATTAAATCGGTTATAATTTTTATTCGGGTCATAACATATGCATAAAAAAAACGTGTAAAAAACAAACAGAAATGGGTAAAAACGTATGGAAAATGATGAAAAGGGACTAAACGTGTAAATCGTGTTGTTGTATTAGTTTGGTCTCATTAAATCGGTTATTTTTTATTCGGGTCATAACACATGCATAAAAAACGTGTAAAAAAACAAACAGAAATGGGTAAAAAACGTATGGAAACGGATAAAAAGGGACTAAACGTGTAAATCGTGTTGTTGGACTAGTTCGGTCTCATTAAATCGGTTATTTTTTTATTCGGGTCATAACGCATGCATAAAAAACGTGTAAAAACAAACAGAAATGGGTAAAAAAGTATGGAAACGGATGAAAAGTGACTAAACGTGTAAATTGTGTTGTTGGATTAGTTTGGTCTAATTAAATCGGTTATAATGTTATTCAGGTCATAACACATGCATAAAAAACGTGTAAAAACAAACAGAAATGGGTAAAAACGTATGGAAACGGATAAAAAAGGGACTAAACGAGTAAATCGTGTTGTTGGATTAGTTCGGACTCATAAAATCGGTTATTTTTTTATACAGGTCATAAAGCATGCATAAAAAACGTGTAAAAACAAACAGAAATGGGTAAAAACGTATGGAAACGGATGAAAAGGGATTAAACGTGTATATCGTGTTGTTGGATTAGTTCGATCTCATTAAATCGGTTATTTTTTTATTCGGGTCATAACACATGCATAAAAAACATGTAAAAACAAAATTAAAAGTGTAAAAACGTATGGAAACGGATGAAAAGGGACTAAACGTGTAAATCGTGTTGTTCGGGTCATAACACATGCATAAAAAATGTGTAAAAACAAACAGAAAGGTGTAAAAATGTATGGAAACAGATGAAAAGGAACTAAACGTGTAAATCGTGTTGTTGGATTAGTTCGTTCTCATTAAATCGGTTATTTTTTATTCGGGTTGTAACACATGCATAAAAAACGTGTAAAAACAAACAGAAATGGGTAAAAACGTATGGAAACGGATGAAAAGGGACTAAACGTGTAAATCGTGTTGTTGGATTAGTTCGGTGTCATTAAATCGGTTATTTTTTTATTCGGGTCATAACACATACATAAAAAACGTGTTAAGACCAACAGAAATGGGTAAAAACGTATGGAAACGGATGAAAAGGGACTAAACGTGTAAATCGTGTTGTTGGATTAGTTCGGTCTCATTAAATCAGTTATTTTTTAATTCGGGTCATAACACATACATAAAAAACGTGTTAAAACTAACAGAAATGGGTAAAAACGTATGGAAACGGATGAAAAAGGACTAAACGTGTAAATCGTGTTGTTGTATTAGTTCGGTCTCATTAAATCGGTTATTTTTTTTATTCGGGTCATAACACGTGCATAAAAAAACGTGTAAAAACAAACAGAAATGGGTAAAAAAGTATGGAAACGGATGAAAAGGGACTAAACGTGTAAATCGTGTTGTTGGATTAGTTCGGTCTCATTAAATCGGTTATAATTTTATTCGGGTCATAACATATGCATAAAAAACGTGTAAAAACAAACAGAAATGGGTAAAAACGTATGAAAAATGATGAAAAGGGACTAAACGTGTAAATCGTGTTGTTGGATTAGTTTGGTCTCATTAAATCGGTTATTTTTTTATTCGGGTCATAACACATGCATAAAAAACGTGTAAAAACAAACAGAAATGGGTAAAAAAGTATGGAAACGGAATAAAAGGGACTAAACGTGTAAATTATGTTGTTGGATTAGTTCGGTCTCATTAAATCGGTTATAATTTTATTCAGGTCATAACACATGCATAAAAAACGTGTAAAAACAAACAGAAATGGGTAAAAACGTATGGAAACGGATAAAAGGGGACTAAACGAGTAAATCGTGTTGTTGGATTAGTTCGGTCTCATTAAATCGGTTATTTTTTTATTCGGGTTATAACGCATGCATAAAAAACGTGTAAAAACAAACAGAAATGGGTAAAAACGTATGGAAACGGATGAAAAGGGACTAAACGTGTATATCGTGTTGTTGGATTAGTTCGATCTCATTAAATCGGTTATTTTTTTATTCGGGTCATAACACATGCATAAAAAACGTGTAAAAACAAACAGAAAGGTGTAAAAACGTATGGAAACGGATGAAAAGGGACTAAACGTGTAAATCGTGTTGTTCGGGTCATAACGCATGCATAAAAAACGTGTAAAAACTAACAGAAAGGTGTAAAAACGTATGGAAATGGATGAAAAGGAACTAAACGTGTAAATCGTGTTGTTGGATTAGTTCGATCTCATTAAATCGGTTATTTTTTTATTCGGGTTGTAACACATGCATAAAAAACGTGTAAAAACAAACAGAAATGGGTAAAAACGTATGGAAACGGATGAAAAGGGACTAAACGTGTAAATCGTTTTGTTGGATTAGTTCGGTGTCATTAAATCGGTTATTTTTTTATTCGGGTCATAACACATACATAAAAAACGTGTTAAGACCAACAGAAATGGGTAAAAACGTATGGAAACGGATGAAAAGGGACTAAACGTGTAAATCGTGTTGTTGGATTAGTTCGGTCTCATTAAATCGGTTATAATTTTATTCGGGTCATAACACATGCATAATAAACGTGTAAAAACAAATAGAAATGGGTAAAAACGTATGGAAACGGATAAAAAGGGACTAAACGAGTAAATCGTGTTGTTGGATTAGTTCGGTCTCATTAAATCGGTTATTTTTTATTCGGGTCATAAAGCATGCATAAAAAAAGTGTTAAAACAAACAGAAATGGGTAAAAACGTATGGAAACGGATGAAAAGGGACTAAACGTGTAAATCGTGTTGTTGGATTAGTTCGGTCTCATTAAATCGGTTATTTTTTAATTCGGGTCATAACACATACATAAAAAACGTGTTAAAACCAACAGAAATGGGTAAAAACGTATGGAAACGGATGAAAAAGGACTAAACGTGTAAATCGTGTTGTTGGATTAGTTCGGTCTCATTAAATCGGTTATTTTTTTTATTCGGGTCATAACACGTGCATAAAAAAATGTGTAAAAACAAACAGAAATGGTTAAAAAAGTATGCAAACGGATGAAAAGGGACTAAATGTGTAAATCATGTTGTTGGATTAGTTCGTTCTCATTAAAGCGGTTATTTTTTTATTTGGGTCGTAACACATGCATAAAGAACGTGTAAAAACAAACAGAAATGGGTAAAATCGTATGGAAATTGATGAAAATAGACTAAACGTGTAAATCGTGTTGTTGGATTAGTTTGGTCTCATTAAATCGGATATTTTTTTATTCAGGTCATAACACATGCATAAAAAACGTGTAAAACAAACAGAAATAGGTAAAAACGTATGGAAACGGATAAAAAGGAACTAAACGTGTAAATCGAGTTGTTGGATTAGTTCGGTCTCATTAAATCGGTTATTTTTTTATTAGGGTCATAACACATGCATAAAAAACGTGTAAAAACAAACAGAACTGGGTAAAAAAGTATGGAAACGGATGAAAAGGGACTAAACGTGTAAATCGTGTTGTTGGATTAGTTCGGTCTCATTAAATCGGTTATAATTTTATTCGGGTCATAACATATGCATAAAAAACGTGTAAAAACAAACAGAAATGGGTAAAAACGTATGGAAAATGATGAAAAGGGACTAAACGTGTAAATCGTGTTGTTGGATTAGTTTGGTCTCATTAAATCGGTTATTTTTTTATTCGGGTCATAACACATGCATAAAAAACGTGTAAAAACAAACAGAAATGGGTAAAAAAGTATGGAAACGGATGAAAAGGGACTAAACGTGTAAATTGTGTTGTTGGATTAGTTCGGTCTCATTAAATCGGTTATAATTTTATTCAGGTCATAACACATGCATAAAAAACGTGTAAAAACAAACAGAAATAGGTAAAAACGTATGGAAACGGATAAAAAGGAACTAAACGTGTAAATCGAGTTGTTGGATTAGTTCGGTCTCATTAAATCGGTTATTTTTTTATTCGGGTCATAACGCATGCATAAAAAACGTGTAAAAACAAACAGAACTGGGTAAAAAAGTATGGAAATGGATGAAAAGGGACTAAACGTGTAAATCGTGTTGTTGGATTAGTTCGGTCTCATTAAATCGGTTATAATTTTATTCGGGTCATAACATATGCATAAAAAAACGTGTAAAAACAAACAGAAATGGGTAAAAACGTATGGAAAATGATGAAAAGGGACTAAACGTGTAAATCGTGTTGTTGTATTAGTTTGGTCTCATTAAATCGGTTATTTTTTATTCGGGTCATAACACATGCATAAAAAACGTGTAAAAACAAACAGAAATGGGTAAAAACGTATGGAAACGGATAAAAAGGGACTAAACGTGTAAATCGTGTTGTTGGATTAGTTCGGTCTCATTAAATCGGTTATTTTTTTATTCGGGTCATAACGCATGCATAAAAAACGTGTAAAAACAAACAGAAATGGGTAAAAAAGTATGGAAACGGATGAAAAGGGACTAAACGTGTAAATTGTGTTGTTGGATTAGTTTGGTCTAATTAAATCGGTTATAATGTTATTCAGGTCATAACACATGCATAAAAAACGTGTAAAAACAAACAGAAATGGGTAAAAACGTATGGAAACGGATAAAAAGGGACTAAACGAGTAAATCGTGTTGTTGGATTAGTTCGGACTCATAAAATCGGTTATTTTTTTATACAGGTCATAAAGCATGCATAAAAAACGTGTAAAAACAAACAGAAATGGGTAAAAACGTATGGAAAATGATGAAAAGGGACTAAACGTGTAAATCGTGTTGTTGTATTAGTTTGGTCTCATTAAATCGGTTATTTTTTATTCGGGTCATAACACATGCATAAAAAACGTGTAAAAACAAAATTAAAAGTGTAAAAACGTATGGAAACGGATGAAAAGGGACTAAACGTGTAAATCGTGTTGTTCGGGTCATAACACATGCATAAAAAACGTGTAAAAACAAACAGAAAGGTGTAAAAACGTATGGAAACAGATGAAAAGGAACTAAACGTGTAAATCGTGTTGTTGGATTAGTTCGATCTCATTAAATCGGTTATTTTTTTATTCGGGTTGTAACACATGCATAAAAAACGTGTAAAAACAAACAGAAATGGGTAAAAGCGTATGGAAACGGATGAAAAGGGACTAAACGTGTAAATCGTTTTGTTGGATTAGTTCGGTGTCATTAAATCGGTTATTTTTTTATTCGGGTCATAACACATACATAAAAAACGTGTTAAGACCAACAGAAATGGGTAAAAACGTATGGAAACAGATGAAAAGGGACTAAACGTGTAAATCGTGTGGTTGGATTAGTTCGGTCTCATTAAATCGGTTATAATTTTATTCGGGTCATAACACATGCATAAAAAACGTGTAAAAACAAACAGAAAGGTGTAAAAACGTATGGAAACGGATGAAAAGGAACTAAACGTGTAAATCGTGTTGTTGGATTAGTTCGTTCTCATTAAATCGGTTATTTTTTTATTCGGGTTGTAACACATGCATAAAAAACTTGTAAAAACAAACAGAAAGGTGTAAAAACGTATGGAAACGGATGAAAAGCGACTAAACGTGTAAATCGTGTTGTTCGGGTCATAACGCATGCATAAAAAACGTGTAAAAACTAACAGAAAGGTGTAAAAACGTATGGAAATGGATGAAAAGGAACTAAACGTGTAAATCGTGTTGTTGGATTAGTTCGATCTCATTAAATCGGTTATTTTTTTATTCGGGTTGTAACACATGCATAAAAAACGTGTAAAAACAAACAGAAATGGGTAAAAACGTATGGAAAATGATGAAAAGGGACTAAACGTGTAAATCGTGTTGTTGGATTAGTTTGGTCTCATTGAATCGGTTATTTTTTTATTCGGGTCATAACACATGCATATAAAACGTGTAAAAACAAACAGAAATGGGTAAAAAAGTATGGAAACGGATGAAAAGGGACTAAACGTGTAAATTGTGTTGTTGGATTAGTTCGGTCTCATTAAATCGGTTATAATTTTATTCAGGTCATAACACATGCATAAAAAACGTGTAAAAACAAACAGAAATGGGTAAAAACGTATGGAAACGGATAAAAAGGGACTAAACGAGTAAATCGTGTTGTTGGATTAGTTCGGTCTCATTAAATCGGTTATTTTTTTATTCGGGTTATAATGCATGCATAAAAAACGTGTAAAAACAAACAGAAATGGGTAAAAACGTATGGAAACGGATGAAAAGGGACTAAACGTGTATATCGTGTTGTTGGATTAGTTCGATCTCATTAAATCGGTTATTTTTTTATTCGGGTCATAACACATGCATAAAAAACGTGTAAAAACAAACAGAAAGGTGTAAAAACGTATGGAAACGGATGAAAAGGGACTAAACGTGTAAATCGTGTTGTTCGGGTCATAACACATGCATAAAAAACGTGTAAAAACAAACAGAAAGGTGTAAAAACGTATGGAAACGGATGAAAAGGAACTAAACGTGTAAATCGTGTTGTTGGATAAGTTCGATCTCATTAAATCGGTTATTTTTTTATTCGGGTTGTAACACATGCATAAAAAACGTGAAAAAACAAACAGAAATGGGTAAAAACGTATGGAAACGGATGAAAAGGGACTAAACGTGTAAATCGTTTTGTTGGATTAGTTCGGTGTCATTAAATCGGTTATTTTTTTATTCGGGTCATAACACATACATAAAAAACGTGTTAAGACCAACAGAAATGGGTAAAAACGTATGGAAATGGATGAAAAGGGACTAAACATGTAAATCGTGTTGTTGGATTAGTTCGGTCTCATTAAATCGGTTATAATTTTATTCGGGTCATAACACATGCATAATAAACGTGTAAAACCAAATAGAAATGGGTAAAAACGTATGGAAACGGATAAAAAGGGACTAAACGAGTAAATCGTGTTGTTGGATTAGTTCGGTCTCATTAAATCGGTTATTTTTTTATTCGGGTTATAAAGCATGCATAAAAAAAGTGTAAAAACAAACAGAAATGGGTAAAAACGTATGGAAACGGATGAAAAGGGACTAAACGTGTATATCGTGTTGTTGGATTAGTTCGATCTCTTTAAATCGGTTATTTTTTTATTCGGGTCATAACACATGCATAAAAAACGTGTAAAAACAAACAGAAAGGTGTAAAAACGTATGGAAACGGATGAAAAGGAACTAAACGTGTAAATCGTGTTGTTGGATTAGTTCGTTCTCATTAAATCGGTTATTTTTTTATTCGGGTTGTAACACATGCATAAAAAACGTGTAAAAACAAAAAGAAATGGGTAAAAATGTATGGAAACGGATGAAAAGGGACTAAATGTGTAAATCGTGTTGTTGGATTAGTTCGGTGTCATTAAATCGGTTATTTTTTTATTCGGGTCATAACACATACATAAAAAACGTGTTAAGACCAACAGAAATGGGTAAAAATGTATGGAAACGGATGAAAAGGGACTAAACGTGTAAATCGTGTTGTTGGATTAGTTCGGTCTCATTAAATCGGTTATTTTTTAATTCGGGACATAACACATACATAAAAAACGTGTTAAAACCAACAGAAATGGGTAAAAACGTATGGAAACGGATGAAAAAGGACTAAACGTGTAAATCGTGTTGTTGGATTAGTTCGGTCTCATTAAATCGGTTATTTTTTTTATTCGGGTCATAACACGTGCATAAAAAAATGTGTAAAAACAAACAAGAAATGGTTAAAAAAGTATGGAAACGGATGAAAAGGGACTAAACGTGTAAATCATGTTGTTGGATTAGTTCGTTCTCATTAAATCGGTTATTTTTTTATTTGGGTCGTAACACATGCATAAAGAACGTGTAAAAACAAACAGAAATGGGTAAAAACGTATGGAAATTGATGAAAATAGACTAAACGTGTAAATCGTGTTGTTGGATTAGTTTGGTCTCATTAAATCGGATATTTTTTTATTCAGGTCATAACACATGCATAAAAAACGTGTAAAAACAAACAGAAATGGGTAAAAAAGTATGGAAACGGATGAAAAGGGACTAAACGTGTAAATTGTGTTGTTGGATTAGTTCGGTCTCATTAAATCGGTTATAATTTTATTCAGGTCATAACACATGCATAAAAAACGTGTAAAAACAAACAGAAATGGGTAAAAACGTATGGAAACGGATAAAAAAGGGACTAAACGAGTAAATCGTGTTGTTGGATTAGTTCGGTCTCATTAAATCGGTTATTTTTTTATTCGGGTTATAACGCATGCATAAAAAACGTGTAAAAACAAACAGAAATGGGTAAAAACGTATGGAAACGGATGAAAAGGGACTAAACGTGTATATCGTGTTGTTGGATTAGTTCGATCTCATTAAATCGGTTATTTTTTTATTCGGGTCATAACACATGCATAAAAAACATGTAAAAACAAACAGAATGGTGTAAAAACGTATGGAAACGGATGAAAAGGGACTAAACGTGTAAATCGTGTTGTTCGGGTCATAACACATGCATAAAAAACGTGTAAAAACAAACAGAAAGGTGTAAAAACGTATGGAAACGGATGAAAAGGAACTAAACGTGTAAATCGTGTTGTTGGATTAGTTCGATCTCATTAAATCGGTTATTTTTTTATTCGGGTTGTAACACATGCATAAAAAACGTGTAAAAACAAACAGAAATGGGTAAAAGCGTATGGAAACGGATGAAAAGGGACTAAACGTGTAAATCGTTTTGTTGGATTAGTTCGGTGTCATTAAATCGGTTATTTTTTTATTCGGGTCATAACACATACATAAAAAACGTGTTAAGACCAACAGAAATGGGTAAAAACGTATGGAAACGGATGAAAAGGGACTAAACGTGTAAATCGTGTTGTTGGATTAGTTCGGTCTCATTAAATCGGTTATAATTTTATTCGGGTCATAACACATGCATAATAAACGTGTAAAAACAAATAGAAATGGGTAAAAACGTATGGAAACGGATGAAAAGGGACTAAACGTGTATATCGTGTTGTTGGATTAGTTCGATCTCTTTAAATCGGTTATTTTTTTATTCGGGTCATAACACATGCATAAAAAACGTGTAAAAACAAACAGAAAGGTGTAAAAACGTATGGAAACGGATGAAAAGGAACTAAACGTGTAAATCGTGTTGTTGGATTAGTTCGGTCTCATTAAATCGGTTATTTTTTAATTCGGGACATAACACATACATAAAAAACGTGTTAAAACCAACAGAAATGGGTAAAAACGTATGGAAACGGATGAAAAAGGACTAAACGTGTAAATCGTGTTGTTGGATTAGTTCGGTCTCATTAAATCGGTTATTTTTTTTATTCGGGTCATAACACGTGCATAAAAAAATGTGTAAAAACAAACAAGAAATGGTTAAAAAAGTATGGAAACGGATGAAAAGGGACTAAACGTGTAAATCATGTTGTTGGATTAGTTCGTTCTCATTAAATCGGTTATTTTTTTATTTGGGTCGTAACACATGCATAAAGAACGTGTAAAAACAAACAGAAATGGGTAAAAACGTATGGAAATTGATGAAAATAGACTAAACGTGTAAATCGTGTTGTTGGATTAGTTTGGTCTCATTAAATCGGATATTTTTTTATTCAGGTCATAACACATGCATAAAAAACGTGTAAAAACAAACAGAAATGGGTAAAAAAGTATGGAAACGGATGAAAAGGGACTAAACGTGTAAATTGTGTTGTTGGATTAGTTCGGTCTCATTAAATCGGTTATAATTTTATTCAGGTCATAACACATGCATAAAAAACGTGTAAAAACAAACAGAAATGGGTAAAAACGTATGGAAACGGATAAAAAAGGGACTAAACGAGTAAATCGTGTTGTTGGATTAGTTCGGTCTCATTAAATCGGTTATTTTTTTATTCGGGTTATAACGCATGCATAAAAAACGTGTAAAAACAAACAGAAATGGGTAAAAACGTATGGAAACGGATGAAAAGGGACTAAACGTGTATATCGTGTTGTTGGATTAGTTCGATCTCATTAAATCGGTTATTTTTTTATTCGGGTCATAACACATGCATAAAAAACATGTAAAAACAAACAGAATGGTGTAAAAACGTATGGAAACGGATGAAAAGGGACTAAACGTGGAAATCGTGTTGTTCGGGTCATAACACATGCATAAAAAACGTGTAAAAACAAACAGAAAGGTGTAAAAACGTATGGAAACGGATGAAAAGGAATTAAACGTGTAAATCGTGTTGTTGGATTAGTTCGATCTCATTAAATCGGTTATTTTTTTATTCGGGTTGTAACACATGCATAAAAAACGTGTAAAAACAAACAGGAATGGGTAAAAGCGTATGGAAACGGATGAAAAGGGACTAAACGTGTAAATCGTTTTGTTGGATTAGTTCGGTGTCATTAAATCGGTTATTTTTTTATTCGGGTCATAACACATACATAAAAAACGTGTTAAGACCAACAGAAATGGGTAAAAACGTATGGAAACGGATGAAAAGGGACTAAACGTGTAAATCGTGTTGTTGGATTAGTTCGGTCTCATTAAATCGGTTATAATTTTATTCGGGTCATAACACATGCATAATAAACGTGTAAAAACAAATAGAAATGGGTAAAAACGTATGGAAACGGATGAAAAGGGACTAAACGTGTATATCGTGTTGTTGGATTAGTTCGATCTCTTTAAATCGGTTATTTTTTTATTCGGGTCATAACACATGCATAAAAAACGTGTAAAAACAAACAGAAAGGTGTAAAAACGTATGGAAACGGATGAAAAGGAACTAAACGTGTAAATCGTGTTGTTGGATTAGTTCGTTCTCATTAAATCGGTTATTTTTTTATTCGGGTTGTAACACATGCATAAAAAACTTGTAAAAACAAACAGAAAGGTGTAAAAACGTATGGAAACGGATGAAAAGGGACTAAACGTGTAAATCGTGTTGTTCGGGTCATAACGCATGCATAAAAAACGTGTAAAAACTAACAGAAAGGTGTAAAAACGTATGGAAATGGATGAAAAGGAACTAAACGTGTAAATCGTGTTGTTGGATTAGTTCGATCTCATTAAATCGGTTATTTTTTTATTCGGGTTGTAACACATGCATAAAAAACGTGTAAAAACAAACAGAAATGGGTAAAAACGTATGGAAAATGATGAAAAGGGACTAAACGTGTAAATCGTGTTGTTGGATTAGTTTGGTCTCATTGAATCGGTTATTTTTTTATTCGGGTCATAACACATGCATATAAAACGTGTAAAAACAAACAGAAATGGGTAAAAAAGTATGGAAACGGATTAAAAGGGACTAAACGTGTAAATTGTGTTGTTGGATTAGTTCGGTCTCATTAAATCGGTTATAATTTTATTCAGGTCATAACACATGCATAAAAAACGTGTAAAAACAAACAGAAATGGGTAAAAACGTATGGAAACGGATAAAAAGGGACTAAACGAGTAAATCGTGTTGTTGGATTAGTTCGGTCTCATTAAATCGGTTATTTTTTTATTCGGGTTATAATGCATGCATAAAAAACGTGTAAAAACAAACAGAAATGGGTAAAAACGTATGGAAACGGATGAAAAGGGACTAAACGTGTATATCGTGTTGTTGGATTAGTTCGATCTCATTAAATCGGTTATTTTTTTATTCGGGTCATAACACATGCATAAAAAACGTGTAAAAACAAACAGAAAGGTGTAAAAACGTATGGAAACGGATGAAAAGGGACTAAACGTGTAAATCGTGTTGTTCGGGTCATAACACATGCATAAAAAACGTGTAAAAACAAACAGAAAGGTGTAAAAACGTATGGAAACGGATGAAAAGGTACTAAACGTGTAAATCGTGTTGTTGGATTAGTTCGATCTCATTAAATCGGTTATTTTTTTATTCGGGTTGTAACACATGCATAAAAAACGTGTAAAAACAAACAGAAATGGGTAAAAACGTATGGAAACGGATGAAAAGGGACTAAACGTGTAAATCGTTTTGTTGGATTAGTTCGGTGTCATTAAATCGGTTATTTTTTTATTCGGGTCATAACACATACATAAAAAACGTGTTAAGACCAACAGAAATGGGTAAAAACGTATGGAAATGGATGAAAAGGGACTAAACATGTAAATCGTGTTGTTGGATTAGTTCGGTCTCATTAAATCGGTTATAATTTTATTCGGGTCATAACACATGCATAATAAACGTGTAAAACCAAATAGAAATGGGTAAAAACGTATGGAAACGGATAAAAAGGGACTAAACGAGTAAATCGTGTTGTTGGATTAGTTCGGTCTCATTAAATCGGTTATTTTTTTATTCGGGTTATAAAGCATGCATAAAAAAAGTGTAAAAACAAACAGAAATGGGTAAAAACGTATGGAAACGGATGAAAAGGGACTAAACGTGTATATCGTGTTGTTGGATTAGTTCGATCTCTTTAAATCGGTTATTTTTTTATTCGGGTCATAACACATGCATAAAAAAACGTGTAAAAACAAACAGAAAGGTGTAAAAACGTATGGAAACGGATGAAAAGGAACTAAACGTGTAAATCGTGTTGTTGGATTAGTTCGTTCTCATTAAATCGGTTATTTTTTTATTCGGGTTGTAACACATGCATAAAAAACGTGTAAAAACAAACAGAAATGGGTAAAAATGTATGGAAACGGATGAAAAGGGACTAAATGTGTAAATCGTGTTGTTGGATTAGTTCGGTGTCATTAAATCGGTTATTTTTTTATTCGGGTCATAACACATACATAAAAAACGTGTTAAGACCAACAGAAATGGGTAAAAATGTATGGAAACGGATGAAAAGGGACTAAACGTGTAAATCGTGTTGTTGGATTAGTTCGGTCTCATTAAATCGGTTATTTTTTAATTCGGGACATAACACATACATAAAAAACGTGTTAAAACCAACAGAAATGGGTAAAAACGTATGGAAACGGATGAAAAAGGACTAAACGTGTAAATCGTGTTGTTGGATTAGTTCGGTCTCATTAAATCGGTTATTTTTTTTATTCGGGTCATAACACGTGCATAAAAAAATGTGTAAAAACAAACAAGAAATGGTTAAAAAAGTATGGAAACGGATGAAAAGGGACTAAACGTGTAAATCATGTTGTTGGATTAGTTCGTTCTCATTAAATCGGTTATTTTTTTATTTGGGTCGTAACACATGCATAAAGAACGTGTAAAAACAAACAGAAATGGGTAAAAACGTATGGAAATTGATGAAAATAGACTAAACGTGTAAATCGTGTTGTTGGATTAGTTTGGTCTCATTAAATCGGATATTTTTTTATTCAGGTCATAACACATGCATAAAAAACGTGTAAAAACAAACAGAAATGGGTAAAAAAGTATGGAAACGGATGAAAAGGGACTAAACGTGTAAATTGTGTTGTTGGATTAGTTCGGTCTCATTAAATCGGTTATAATTTTATTCAGGTCATAACACATGCATAAAAAACGTGTAAAAACAAACAGAAATGGGTAAAAACGTATGGAAACGGATAAAAAAGGGACTAAACGAGTAAATCGTGTTGTTGGATTAGTTCGGTCTCATTAAATCGGTTATTTTTTTATTCGGGTTATAACGCATGCATAAAAAACGTGTAAAAACAAACAGAAATGGGTAAAAACGTATGGAAACGGATGAAAAGGGACTAAACGTGTATATCGTGTTGTTGGATTAGTTCGATCTCATTAAATCGGTTATTTTTTTATTCGGGTCATAACACATGCATAAAAAACGTGTAAAAACAAACAGAAAGGTGTAAAAACGTATGGAAACGGATGAAAAGGGACTAAACGTGTAAATCGTGTTGCTCGGGTCATAACACATGCATAAAAAACGTGTAAAAACAAACAGAAAGGTGTAAAAACGTATGGAAACGGATGAAAAGGAACTAAACGTGTAAATCGTGTTGTTGGATTAGTTCGATCTCATTAAATCGGTTATTTTTTTATTCGGGTTGTAACACATGCATAAAAAACGTGTAAAAACAAACAGAAATGGGTAAAAACGTATGGAAACGGATGAAAAGGGACTAAACGTGTAAATCGTTTTGTTGGATTAGTTCGGTGTCATTAAATCGGTTATTTTTTTATTCGGGTCATAACACATACATAAAAAACGTGTTAAGACCAACAGAAATGGGTAAAAACGTATGGAAACGGATGAAAAGGGACAAAACGTGTAAATCGTGTTGTTGGATTAGTTCGGTCTCATTAAATCGGTTATAATTTTATTCGGGTCATAACACATGCATAAAAAACGTGTAAAAACAAATAGAAATGGGTAAAAACGTATGGAAACGGATAAAAAGGGACTAAACGAGTAAATCGTGTTGTTGGATTAGTTCGGTCTCATTAAATCGGTTATTTTTTTATTCGGGTCATAAAGCATGCATAAAAAAAGTGTAAAAACAAACAGAAATGGGTAAAAACGTATGGAAACGGATGAAAAGGGACTAAATGTGTAAATCGTGTTGTTGGATTAGTTCGGTGTCATTAAATCGGTTATTTTTTTATTCGGGTCATAACACATGCATAAAAAACGTGTTAAGACCAACAGAAATGGGTAAAAATGTATGGAAACGGATGAAAAGGGACTAAACGTGTAAATCGTGTTGTTGGATTAGTTCGGTCTCATTAAATCGGTTATTTTTTAATTCGGGTCATAACACATACATAAAAAACGTGTTAAAACCAACAGAAATGGGTAAAAACGTATGGAAACGGATGAAAAAGGACTAAACGTGTAAATCGTGTTGTTGGATTAGTTCGGTCTCATTAAATCGGTTATTTTTTTTATTCGGGTCATAACACGTGCATAAAAAAATGTGTAAAAACAAACAGAAATGGGTAAAAAAGTATGGAAACAGATGAAAAGGGACTAAACGTGTAAATCATGTTGTTGGATTAGTTCGTTCTCATTAAATCGGTTATTTTTTTATTTGGGTCGTAACACATGCATAAAGAATGTGTAAAAACAAACAGAAATGGGTAAAAACGTATGGAAATTGATGAAAATAGACTAAACGTGTAAATCGTGTTGTTGGATTAGTTTGGTCTCATTAAATCGGATATTTTTTTATTCAGGTCATAACATATGCATAAAAAACGTGTAAAAACAAACAGAAATAGGTAAAAACGTATGGAAACGGATAAAAAGGAACTAAACATGTAAATCGAGTTGTTGGATTAGTTCGGTCTCATTAAATCGGTTATTTTTTTGTTAGGGTCATAACGCATACATAAAAAACGTGTAAAAACAAACAGAACTGGGTAAAAAAGTATGGAAACGGATGAAAAGGGACTAAACGTGTAAATCGTGTTGTTGGATTAGTTCGGTCTCATTAAATCGGTTATAATTTTATTCGGGTCATAACATATGCATAAAAAACGTGTAAAAACACACAGAAATGGGTAAAAACGTATGGAAAATGATGAAAAGGGACTAAACGTGTAAATCGTGTTGTTGGATTAGTTTGGTCTCATTAAATCGGTTATTTTTTTATTCGGGTCATAACACATGCATAAAAAACGTGTAAAAACAAACAGAAATGGGTAAAAAAGTATGGAAACGGATGAAAAGGGACTAAACCTGTAAATTGTGTTGTTGGATTAGTTCGGTCTCATTAAATCGGTTATAATTTTATTCAGGTCATAACACATGCATAAAAAACGTGTAAAAACAAACAGAAATGGGTAAAAACGTATGGAAACGGATAAAAAAGGGACTAAACGAGTAAATCGTGTTGTTGGATTAGTTCGGTCTCATTAAATCGGTTATTTTTTTATTCGGGTTATAACGCATGCATAAAAAACGTGTAAAAACAAACAGAAATGGGTAAAAACGTATGGAAACGGATGAAAAGGGACTAAACGTGTATATCGTGTTGTTGGATTAGTTCGATCTCATTAAATCGGTTATTTTTTGTAACACCCCCAAAATACCGCAGCGGAAGACTGTGTCATAGGGGTGCTACTTCATAATACAAAGTACAAGGTATAGAAAATGAACTCTAAATGAGACGTTTTGAAAAGTTACCATTCGATTAATGAATTCAAAGTTACAAACATGAGATTCCAAAGTATGATACACAAATGTATACAAGATGTTTTGAATGGTAAATGATAAAAGCGTAAGTCTTCAGAGTATGCAGCTTGACCCTAAGTTCCATGCACTAGCTATCGCCTTACTAACCTGAGATAAACATGCTAAAGTGTCAACACAATGGTTGGTGAGTTCATAGAGTTTGTCTTAAAACAGTTGAAAAGCCTTAAAAGAATGTTCACACAGCAAAGGCATCGTGAATCCACTCAGTTGCAACTCCCGCCATAAAAGACTTGCAACCTGTGTGTTCACAACCCACTGCTAACATATAGTATAATAAAGACATGTATAAGTTCATCAAAACAATTAAGCAATTAGTCGTGAGTCTACACTTCATCTCCGAAGACCTCACGTTTATGATGTATCCAACATTCGCAAATGTTAGGATGTATCAATAGCCTCAATGGTCATCCAACAACTTAATTTGGAGCCACCGGAAGTCTCAATGGTCATCCAGCAACTTAATCTGGAGCCACTGGCAGTAACACAATCAAGTATAACGCAGTTAAGTATAACACAATCATGTATGTATGAAATCAAGTATAATGCAATCAAGTATAAGACAATCAAGTATAAAACAATCAAGTATAAATGTTTTGAGTATTTGTACAAGTAAGCAAGTAGTTGAGCATGTATCCCCCCCCAAGAGTTAAAACAAGTATGGAAAGAGTAGGGGCTATGACTCACCTTAAGTCTATGTAATGAGAAATGAAAGTGGTAGTCGAATCGCGAAAGTCTCTAATAGCAGCCTATAATAGAACGTTGCGACTTAGGGTTGGAGTAACGTCTAAGAATACGAAGAATTGCCAATATATGTCTTGCATAATGTTCATGATGTAGTACTTAGTATATAGTGTAAGTCGTTGAATATAAGTGGTTTATGAAACATGTATAGGTTGTATATCTCTTACTACCGTTCGGGTCGACATAATTCAGAAGTCATGGAGTAAACGTTCGAGGAGCCAGGACACTTTAATTCGTAAATCCACAACTCATCTCGATGGCTTACTTAATGAACTCCTCACATGAGGCTCCCTACTATTGTAGTATTTGATAACATATATATAAGTTTTGATCTTTAAAAGTTATATGGTCTTTAGCCGTGGCTTTGCCGTGACCTTGGTCATTGTTACCATGATCTTGAGACTCAACCTTGGCTTTAGCCATGGTTGTAGTCTTGGCTTTAGGTCATTAGACCTCTTGGTCTTAGTAAAACATAACTATTATATAGTGACTTTGGTCTAAAAATGGGCTGTTAAGAATTTGAAGAAATTATCACTCGGAAAGTGTTTTTAGAGCTCGAGCTTCTTTGTTCCTGAACGAAAACGGTGTTCCAGACAACTTTCGTATTTTAACTTTTTGATGAATCGGACAAGAAGAGTGACTTTCAAATTGGCAGAATGCAAAACAGTAGGGTATAGGCAGTTTCGGCGTTTTGGTGTCACTAACTTCTTATGGCCGTATCTTTTGACTCGTGTACTCGTTTTGGGTGATTCAAATTGCTATGTTTTCCTTTTGAAGTCCTCTTTAACAGTAAGTAGATGTCAAATATCATAGTTATACTATTTTGGTCGTGGTTCTCCATAAAAATCACTAGTTTGCTTGTTTACTTGTCATAAGTTAACATATGTATACCAATACTCGTTTTATCCATTTTTAAACATCATGAACACAATAACAAGAACATATATAGCATGAAAGAACCATAAAGAGCATGAAAATGATAATTAAGCAAGAAAGTATGTTATAGGATTTGCTTACAACTTTTGGCTTTCTAAAGAAAGGAAGTCAAGTATAGAACTAGGACACTAAACCTAAGCTTGTAAACCCTTCACCACAACTCTTGTAACCCTTGCTAGCCTTGATCTAACCCTTGTGAAAACAATTTAACTTCAGCCCTAGTAACCTTGTGTAGCTCCTAATTCAACCATGGAATCACCAAACAAACTTAAGAACTAGGTAGAGAATACTAAGACCTTGAACTTTGTAGTGTAACTTGTATATTGAAGATCAAAGGATCATGGTGCTAGGTATTTATGTTGTGGCGTTTTTGTGGTGAAGAAAGGAAGACATGAGCATGCTTTTATACTAAAAATGAGGAGGTTAGGAAGCTTACTAGGAAATTACAATAACTTGGTGACAAAGTTGTAATTAAGTAATGATCTAAAGAATCAATGGTCAAGATTTAACCACACATGGTGACTCCTCCCCCCCTAAGTCGGTTTTAATAAGATAAGGGTGACTAGATGAGTAGTCATGGTCTTTGGATGATAATATCCTAAGTATGTAGCTAGTTTTGACTCCGTAAATTGCTAACCGTAAGTTTTTAAGTCACGAAACGTAAAACCGGGTATCCTAAAAATATGAAACTTATAAATATGCTAGAACTTATCAATATACTCCATAATAAAATATAAAATGAGTGGTAGGATCTATCGGGTGCTAAAACCCTGCTAAAAACTGGAAACACGGGTCTAAAACGCGTAATTCGCGTAAAACGCTGAACTGGAAAACGTAAAATTCCGAAACTTTTGGAATTGTCCTAAAATGAGAGAAAATCATATTTCTATTGTTTATAATGTTTTATGGACATATCGGGATGCTGGAATGACGTTTAAACCTAAAAGTAAATCTCGGACACGGCTTTGTGATTTTTGCAGAAATGATCCGACGAGTGTGAAATTCTCAGATTATCATTAAAATAGTTTAACTTACGAGAATATGAAATAAAAATTTTTGTTGTGAATAGTAAAAGTGAATAGTAAAAAGTGAATAGTAAAATTTTCAGGAATAAAAGTTAACCTGAAATTGTGAATTGTTACATTTTTTTATTCGGGTCATAACACATGCATAAAAAACGTGTAAAAACAAACAGAAAGGTGTAAAAACGTATGGAAACGGATGAAAAGGGACTAAACGTGTAAATCGTGTTGTTCGGGTCATAACACATGCATAAAAAACGTGTAAAAACAAACAGAAAGGTGTAAAAACGTATGGAAACGGATGAAAAGGAACTAAACGTGTAAATCGTGTTGTTGGATTAGTTCGATCTCATTAAATCGGTTATTTTTTTATTCGGGTTGTAACACATGCATAAAAAACGTGTAAAAAAAACCGAAATGGGTAAAAACGTATGGAAACGGATGAAAAGGGACTAAACGTGTAAATCGTTTTGTTGGATTAGTTCGGTGTCATTAAATCGGTTATTTTTTTATTCGGGTCATAACACATACATAAAAAACGTGTTAAGACCAACAGAAATGGGTAAAAACGTATGGAAATGGATGAAAAGGGACTAAACGTGTAAATCGTGTTGTTGGATTAGTTCGGTCTCATTAAATCGGTTATAATTTTATTCGGGTCATAACACATGCATAATAAACGTGTAAAAACAAATAGAAATGGGTAAAAACGTATGGAAACGGATAAAAAGGGACTAAACGAGTAAATCGTGTTGTTGGATTAGTTCGGTCTCATTAAATCGGTTATTTTTTTATTCGGGTTATAAAGCATGCATAAAAAAAGTGTAAAAACAAACAGAAATGGGTAAAAACGTATGGAAACGGATGAAAAGGGACTAAACGTGTATATCGTGTTGTTGGATTAGTTTGATCTCTTTAAATCGGTTATTTTTTTATTCGGGTCATAACACATGCATAAAAAACGTGTAAAAACAAACAGAAAGGTGTAAAAACGTATGGAAACGGATGAAAAGGAACTAAACGTGTAAATCGTGTTGTTGGATTAGTTCGTTCTCATTAAATCGGTTATTTTTTTATTCGGGTTGTAACACATGCATAAAAAACGTGTAAAAACAAACAGAAATGGGTAAAAATGTATGGAAACGGATGAAAAGGGACTAAATGTGTAAATCGTGTTGTTGGATTAGTTCGGTGTCATTAAATCGGTTATTTTTTTATTCGGGTCATAACACATACATAAAAAACGTGTTAAGACCAACAGAAATGGGTAAAAATGTATGGAAACGGATGAAAAGGGACTAAACGTGTAAATCGTGTTGTTGGATTAGTTCGGTCTCATTAAATCGGTTATTTTTTAATTCGGGACATAACACATACATAAAAAACGTGTTAAAACCAACAGAAATGGGTAAAAACGTATGGAAACGGATGAAAAAGGACTAAACGTGTAAATCGTGTTGTTGGATTAGTTCGGTCTCATTAAATCGGTTATTTTTTTTATTCGGGTCATAACACGTGCATAAAAAAATGTGTAAAAACAAACAAGAAATGGTTAAAAAAGTATGGAAATGGATGAAAAGGGACTAAACGTGTAAATCATGTTGTTGGATTAGTTCGTTCTCATTAAATCGGTTATTTTTTTATTTGGGTCGTAACACATGCATAAAGAACGTGTAAAAACAAACAGAAATGGGTAAAAACGTATGGAAATTGATGAAAATAGACTAAACGTGTAAATCGTGTTGTTGGATTAGTTTGGTCTCATTAAATCGGATATTTTTTTATTCAGGTCATAACACATGCATAAAAAACGTGTAAAAACAAACAGAAATGGGTAAAAAAGTATGGAAACGGATGAAAAGGGACTAAACCTGTAAATTGTGTTGTTGGATTAGTTCGGTCTCATTAAATCGGTTATAATTTTATTCAGGTCATAACACATGCATAAAAAACGTGTAAAAACAAACAGAAATGGGTAAAAACGTATGGAAACGGATAAAAAAGGGACTAAACGAGTAAATCGTGTTGTTGGATTAGTTCGGTCTCATTAAATCGGTTATTTTTTTATTCGGGTTATAACGCATGCATAAAAAACGTGTAAAAACAAACAGAAATGGGTAAAAACGTATGGAAACGGATGAAAAGGGACTAAACGTGTATATCGTGTTGTTGGATTAGTTCGATCTCATTAAATCGGTTATTTTTTTATTCGGGTCATAACACATGCATAAAAAACGTGTAAAAACAAACAGAAAGGTGTAAAAACGTATGGAAACGGATGAAAAGGGACTAAACGTGTAAATCGTGTTGCTCGGGTCATAACACATGCATAAAAAACGTGTAAAAACAAACAGAAAGGTGTAAAAACGTATGGAAACGGATGAAAAGGAACTAAACGTGTAAATCGTGTTGTTGGATTAGTTCGATCTCATTAAATCGGTTATTTTTTTATTCGGGTTGTAACACATGCATAAAAAACGTGTAAAAACAAACAGAAATGGGTAAAAACGTATGGAAACGGATGAAAAGGGACTAAACGTGTAAATCGTTTTGTTGGATTAGTTCGGTGTCATTAAATCGGTTATTTTTTTATTCGGGTCATAACACATACATAAAAAACGTGTTAAGACCAACAGAAATGGGTAAAAACGTATGGAAACGGATGAAAAGGGACAAAACGTGTAAATCGTGTTGTTGGATTAGTTCGGTCTCATTAAATCGGTTATAATTTTATTCGGGTCATAACACATGCATAAAAAACGTGTAAAAACAAATAGAAATGGGTAAAAACGTATGGAAACGGATAAAAAGGGACTAAACGAGTAAATCGTGTTGTTGGATTAGTTCGGTCTCATTAAATCGGTTATTTTTTTATTCGGGTCATAAAGCATGCATAAAAAAAGTGTAAAAACAAACAGAAATGGGTAAAAACGTATGGAAACGGATGAAAAGGGACTAAATGTGTAAATCGTGTTGTTGGATTAGTTCGGTGTCATTAAATCGGTTATTTTTTTATTCGGGTCATAACACATGCATAAAAAACGTGTTAAGACCAACAGAAATGGGTAAAAATGTATGGAAACGGATGAAAAGGGACTAAACGTGTAAATCATGTTGTTGGATTAGTTCGGTCTCATTAAATCGGTTATTTTTTTATTCGGGTCATAACACATGCATAAAAAACGTGTAAAAACAAACAGAAAGGTGTAAAAACGTATGGAAACGGATGAAAAGGGACTAAACGTGTAAATCGTGTTGTTCGGGTCATAACACATGCATAAAAAACGTGTAAAAACAAACAGAAAGGTGTAAAAACGTATGGAAACGGATGAAAAGGAACTAAACGTGTAAATCGTGTTGTTGGATTAGTTCGATCTCATTAAATCGGTTATTTTTTTATTCGGGTTGTAACACATGCATAAAAAACGTGTAAAAACAAACAGAAATGGGTAAAAACGTATGGAAACGGATGAAAAGGGACTAAACGTGTAAATCGTTTTGTTGGATTAGTTCGGTGTCATTAAATCGGTTATTTTTTTATTCGGGTCATAACACATACATAAAAAACGTGTTAAGACCAACAGAAATGGGTAAAAACGTATGGAAATGGATGAAAAGGGACTAAACGTGTAAATCGTGTTGTTGGATTAGTTCGGTCTCATTAAATCGGTTATTTTTTTATTCGGGTTATAAAGCATGCATAAAAAAAGTGTAAAAACAAACAGAAATGGGTAAAAACGTATGGAAACGGATGAAAAGGGACTAAACGTGTATATCGTGTTGTTGGATTAGTTCGATCTCTTTAAATCGGTTATTTTTTTATTCGGGTCATAACACATGCATAAAAAACGTGTAAAAACAAACAGAAAGGTGTAAAAACGTATGGAAACGGATGAAAAGCAACTAAACGTGTAAATCGTGTTGTTGGATTAGTTCGTTCTCATTAAATCGGTTATTTTTTTATTCGGGTTGTAACACATGCATAAAAAACGTGTAAAAACAAACAGAAATGGGTAAAAATGTATGGAAACGGATGAAAAGGGACTAAATGTGTAAATCGTGTTGTTGGATTAGTTCGGTGTCATTAAATCGGTTATTTTTTTATTCGGGTCATAACACATACATAAAAAACGTGTTAAGACCAACAGAAATGGGTAAAAATGTATGGAAACGGATGAAAAGGGACTAAACGTGTAAATCGTGTTGTTGGATTAGTTCGGTCTCGTTAAATCGGTTATTTTTTAATTCGGGACATAACACATACATAAAAAACGTGTTAAAACCAACAGAAATGGGTAAAAACGTTAGGAAACGGATGAAAAAGGACTAAACGTGTAAATCGTGTTGTTGGATTAGTTCGGTCTCATTAAATCGGTTATTTTTTTTATTCGGGTCATAACACGTGCATAAAAAAATGTGTAAAAACAAACAAGAAATGGTTAAAAAAGTATGGAAACGGATGAAAAGGGACTAAACGTGTAAATCATGTTATTGGATTAGTTCGTTCTCATTAAATCGGTTATTTTTTTATTTGGGTCGTAACACATGCATAAAGAACGTGTAAAAACAAACAGAAATGGGTAAAAACGTATGGAAATTGATGAAAATAGACTAAACGTGTAAATCGTGTTGTTGGATTAGTTTGGTCTCATTAAATCGGATATTTTTTTATTCAGGTCATAACACATGCATAAAAAACGTGTAAAAACAAACAGAAATGGGTAAAAAAGTATGGAAACGGATGAAAAGTGACTAAACGTGTAAATTGTGTTGTTGGATTAGTTCGGTCTCATTAAATTGGTTATAATTTTATTCAGGTCATAACACATGCATAAAAAACGTGTAAAAACAAACAGAAATGGGTAAAAACGTATGGAAACGGATAAAAAAGGGACTAAACGAGTAAATCGTGTTGTTGGATTAGTTCGGTCTCATTAAATCGGTTATTTTTTTATTCGGGTTATAACGCATGCATAAAAAACGTGTAAAAACAAACAGAAATGGGTAAAAACGTATGGAAACGGATGAAAAGGGACTAAACGTGTATATCGTGTTGTTGGATTAGTTCGATCTCATTAAATCGGTTATTTTTTTATTCGGGTCATAACACATGCATAAAAAACGTGTAAAAACAAACAGAAAGGTGTAAAAACGTATGGAAACGGATGAAAAGGGAATAAACGTGTAAATCGTGTTGCTCGGGTCATAACACATGCATAAAAAACGTGTAAAAACAAACAGAAAGGTGTAAAAACCTATGGAAACGGATGAAAAGGAACTAAACGTGTAAATCGTGTTGTTGGATTAGTTCGATCTCATTAAATCGGTTATTTTTTTATTCGGGTTGTAACACATGCATAAAAAACGTGTAAAAACAAACAGAAATGGGTAAAAACGTATGGAAACGGATGAAAAGGGACTAAACGTGTAAATCGTTTTGTTGGATTAGTTCGGTGTCATTAAATCGGTTATTTTTTTATTCGGGTCATAACACATACATAAAAAACGTGTTAAGACCAACAGAAATGGGTAAAAACGTATGGTAACGGATGAAAAGGGACAAAACGTGTAAATCGTGTTGTTGGATTAGTTCGGTCTCATTAAATCGGTTATAATTTTATTCGGGTCATAACACATGCATAAAAAACGTGTAAAAACAAATAGAAATGGGTAAAAACGTATGGAAACGGATAAAAAGGGACTAAACGAGTAAATCGTGTTGTTGGATTAGTTCGGTCTCATTAAATCGGTTATTTTTTTATTCGGGTCATAAAGCATGCATAAAAAAAGTGTAAAAACAAACAGAAATGGGTAAAAACGTATGGAAACGGATGAAAAGGGACTAAACGTGTATATCGTGTTGTTGGATTAGTTCGATCTCATTAAATCGGTTATTTTTTTATTCGGGTCATAACACATGCATAAAAAACGTGTAAAAACAAACAGAAAGGTGTAAAAACGTATGGAAACGGATGAAAAGGGACTAAACGTGAAAATCGTGTTGCTCGGGTCATAACACATGCATAAAAAACGTGTAAAAACAAACAGAAAGGTGTAAAAACGTATGGAAACGGATGAAAAGGAACTAAACGTGTAAATCGTGTTGTTGGATTAGTTCGATCTCATTAAATCGGTTATTTTTTTATTCGGGTTGTAACACATGCATAAAAAACGCGTAAAAACAAACAGAAATGGGTAAAAACGTATGGAAACGGATGAAAAGGGACTAAACTTGTAAATCGTTTTGTTGGATTAGTTTGGTGTCATTAAATCGGTTATTTTTTTATTCGGGTCATAACACATACATAAAAAACGTGTTAAGACCAACAGAAATGGGTAAAAACGTATGGAAACGGATGAAAAGGGACAAAACGTGTAAATCGTGTTGTTGGATTAGTTCGGTCTCATTAAATCGGTTATAATTTTATTCGGGTCATAACACATGCATAAAAAACGTGTAAAAACAAATAGAAATGGGTAAAAACGTATGGAAACGGATAAAAAGGGACTAAACGAGTAAATCGTGTTGTTGGATTAGTTCGGTCTCATTAAATCGGTTATTTTTTTATTCGGGTCATAAAGCATGCATAAAAAAAGTGTAAAAACAAACAGAAATGGGTAAAAACGTATGGAAACGGATGAAAAGGGACTAAATGTGTAAATCGTGTTGTTGGATTAGTTCGGTGTCATTAAATCGGTTATTTTTTTATTCGGGTCATAACACATGCATAAAAAACGTGTTAAGACCAACAGAAATGGGTAAAAATGTATGGAAACGGATGAAAAGGGACTAAACGTGTAAATCGTGTTGTTGGATTAGTTCGGTCTCATTAAATCGGTTATTTTTTTATTCGGGTCATAACACATGCATAAAAAACGTGTAAAAACAAACAGAAAGGTGTAAAAACGTATGGAAACGGATGAAAAGGGACTAAACGTGTAAATCGTGTTGTTCGGGTCATAACACATGCATAAAAAACGTGTAAAAACAAACAGAAAGGTGTAAAAACGTATGGAAACGGATGAAAAGGAACTAAACGTGTAAATCGTGTTGTTGGATTAGTTCGATCTCATTAAATCGGTTATTTTTTTATTCGGGTTGTAACACATGCATAAAAAACGTGTAAAAAAAACCGAAATGGGTAAAAACGTATGGAAACGGATGAAAAGGGACTAAACGTGTAAATCGTTTTGTTGGATTAGTTCGGTGTCATTAAATCGGTTATTTTTTTATTCGGGTCATAACACATACATAAAAAACGTGTTAAGACCAACAGAAATGGGTAAAAACGTATGGAAATGGATGAAAAGGGACTAAACGTGTAAATCGTGTTGTTGGATTAGTTCGGTCTCATTAAATCGGTTATAATTTTATTCGGGTCATAACACATGCATAATAAACGTGTAAAAACAAATAGAAATGGGTAAAAACGTATGGAAACGGATAAAAAGGGACTAAACGAGTAAATCGTGTTGTTGGATTAGTTCGGTCTCATTAAATCGGTTATTTTTTTATTCGGGTTATAAAGCATGCATAAAAAAAGTGTAAAAACAAACAGAAATGGGTAAAAACGTATGGAAACGGATGAAAAGGGACTAAACGTGTATATCGTGTTGTTGGATTAGTTCGATCTCTTTAAATCGGTTATTTTTTTATTCGGGTCATAACACATGCATAAAAAACGTGTAAAAACAAACAGAAAGGTGTAAAAACGTATGGAAACGGATGAAAAGGAACTAAACGTGTAAATCGTGTTGTTGGATTAGTTCGTTCTCATTAAATCGGTTATTTTTTTATTCGGGTTGTAACACATGCATAAAAAACGTGTAAAAACAAACAGAAATGGGTAAAAATGTATGGAAACGGATGAAAAGGGACTAAATGGGTAAATCGTGTTGTTGGATTAGTTCGGTGTCATTAAATCGGTTATTTTTTTATTCGGGTCATAACACATACATAAAAAACGTGTTAAGACCAACAGAAATGGGTAAAAATGTATGGAAACGGATGAAAAGGGACTAAACGTGTAAATCGTGTTGTTGGATTAGTTCGGTCTCGTTAAATCGGTTATTTTTTAATTCGGGACATAACACATACATAAAAAACGTGTTAAAACCAACAGAAATGGGTAAAAACGTATGGAAACGGATGAAAAAGGACTAAACGTGTAAATCGTGTTGTTGGATTAGTTCGGTCTCATTAAATCGGTTATTTTTTTTATTCGGGTCATAACACGTGCATAAAAAAATGTGTAAAAACAAACAAGAAATGGTTAAAAAAGTATGGAAACGGATGAAAAGGGACTAAACGTGTAAATCATGTTGTTGGATTAGTTCGTTCTCATTAAATCGGTTATTTTTTTATTTGGGTCGTAACACATGCATAAAGAACGTGTAAAAACAAACAGAAATGGGTAAAAACGTATGGAAATTGATGGAAATAGACTAAACGTGTAAATCGTGTTGTTGGATTAGTTTGGTCTCATTAAATCGGATATTTTTTTATTCAGGTCATAACACATGCATAAAAAACGTGTAAAAACAAACAGAAATGGGTAAAAAAGTATGGAAACGGATGAAAAGGGACTAAACGTGTAAATTGTGTTGTTGGATTAGTTCGGTCTCATTAAATTGGTTATAATTTTATTCAGGTCATAACACATGCATAAAAAACGTGTAAAAACAAACAGAAATGGGTAAAAACGTATGGAAACGGATAAAAAAGGGACTAAACGAGTAAATCGTGTTGTTGGATTAGTTCGGTCTCATTAAATCGGTTATTTTTTTATTCGGGTTATAACGCATGCATAAAAAACGTGTAAAAACAAACAGAAATGGGTAAAAACGTATGGAAACGGATGAAAAGGGACTAAACGTGTATATCGTGTTGTTGGATTAGTTCGATCTCATTAAATCGGTTATTTTTTTATTCGGGTCATAACACATGCATAAAAAACGTGTAAAAACAAACAGAAAGGTGTAAAAACGTATGGAAACGGATGAAAAGGGACTAAACGTGTAAATCGTGTTGCTCGGGTCATAACACATGCATAAAAAACGTGTAAAAACAAACAGAAAGGTGTAAAAACGTATGGAAACGGATGAAAAGGAACTAAACGTGTAAATCGTGTTGTTGGATTAGTTCGATCTCATTAAATCGGTTATTTTTTTATTCGGGTTGTAACACATGCATAAAAAACGCGTAAAAACAAACAGAAATGGGTAAAAACGTATGGAAACGGATGAAAAGGGACTAAACGTGTAAATCGTTTTGTTGGATTAGTTCGGTGTCATTAAATCGGTTATTTTTTTATTCGGGTCATAACACATACATAAAAAACGTGTTAAGACCAACAGAAATGGGTAAAAACGTATGGAAACGGATGAAAAGGGACAAAACGTGTAAATCGTGTTGTTGGATTAGTTCGGTCTCATTAAATCGGTTATAATTTTATTCGGGTCATAACACATGCATAAAAAACGTGTAAAAACAAATAGAAATGGGTAAAAACGTATGGAAACGGATAAAAAGGGACTAAACGAGTAAATCGTGTTGTTGGATTAGTTCGGTCTCATTAAATCGGTTATTTTTTTATTCGGGTCATAAAGCATGCATAAAAAAAGTGTAAAAACAAACAGAAATGGGTAAAAACGTATGGAAACGGATGAAAAGGGACTAAATGTGTAAATCGTGTTGTTGGATTAGTTCGGTGTCATTAAATCGGTTATTTTTTTATTCGGGTCATAACACATGCATAAAAAACGTGTTAAGACCAACAGAAATGGGTAAAAATGTATGGAAACGGATGAAAAGGGACTAAACGTGTAAATCGTGTTGTTGGATTAGTTCGGTCTCATTAAATCGGTTATTTTTTTATTCGGGTCATAACACATGCATAAAAAACGTGTAAAAACAAACAGAAAGGTGTAAAAACGTATGGAAACGGATGAAAAGGGACTAAACGTGTAAATCGTGTTGTTCGGGTCATAACACATGCATAAAAAACGTGTAAAAACAAACAGAAAGGTGTAAAAACGTATGGAAACGGATGAAAAGGAACTAAACGTGTAAATCGTGTTGTTGGATTAGTTCGATCTCATTAAATCGGTTATTTTTTTATTCGGGTTGTAACACATGCATAAAAAACGTGTAAAAACAAACAGAAATGGGTAAAAACGTATGGAAACGGATGAAAAGGGACTAAACGTGTAAATCGTTTTGTTGGATTAGTTCGGTGTCATTAAATCGGTTATTTTTTTATTCGGGTCATAACACATACATAAAAAACGTGTTAAGACCAACAGAAATGGGTAAAAACGTATGGAAATGGATGAAAAGGGACTAAACGTGTAAATCGTGTTGTTGGATTAGTTCGGTCTCATTTAATCGGTTATAATTTTATTCGGGTCATAACACATGCATAATAAACGTGTAAAAACAAATAGAAATGGGTAAAAACGTATGGAAACGGATAAAAAGGGACTAAACGAGTAAATCGTGTTGTTGGATTAGTTCGGTCTCATTAAATCGGTTATTTTTTTATTCGGGTTATTAAGCATGCATAAAAAAAGTGTAAAAACAAACAGAAATGGGTAAAAACGTATGGAAACGGATGAAAAGGGACTAAACGTGTATATCGTGTTGTTGAATTAGTTCGATCTCTTTAAATCGGTTATTTTTTTATTCGGGTCATAACACATGCATAAAAAACGTGTAAAAACAAACAGAAAGGTGTAAAAACGTATGGAAACGGATGAAAAGGAACTAAACGTGTAAATCGTGTTGTTGGATTAGTTCGTTCTCATTAAATCGGTTATTTTTTTATTCGGGTTGTAACACATGCATAAAAAACGTGTAAAAACAAACAGAAATGGGTAAAAATGTATGGAAACGGATGAAAAGGGACTAAATGTGTAAATCGTGTTGTTGGATTAGTTCGGTGTCATTAAATCGGTTATTTTTTTATTCGGGTCATAACACATACATAAAAAACGTGTTAAGACCAACAGAAATGGGTAAAAATGTATGGAAACGGATGAAAAGGGACTAAACGTGTAAATCGTGTTGTTGGATTAGTTCGGTCTCGTTAAATCGGTTATTTTTTAATTCGGGACATAACACATACATAAAAAACGTGTTAAAACCAACAGAAATGGGTAAAAACGTATGGAAACGGATGAAAAAGGACTAAACGTGTAAATCGTGTTGTTGGATTAGTTCGGTCTCATTAAATCGGTTATTTTTTTTATTCGGGTCATAACACGTGCATAAAAAAATGTGTAAAAACAAACAAGAAATGGTTAAAAAAGTATGGAAACGGATGAAAAGGGACTAAACGTGTATATCATGTTGTTGGATTACTTCGTTCTCATTAAATCGGTAATTTTTTTATTTGGGTCGTAACACATGCATAAAGAACGTGTAAAAACAAACAGAAATGGGTAAAAACGTATGGAAATTGATGAAAATAGACTAAACGTGTAAATCGTGTTGTTGGATTAGTTTGGTCTCATTAAATCGGATATTTTTTTATTCAGGTCATAACACATGCATAAAAAACGTGTAAAAACAAACAGAAATGGGTAAAAAAGTATGGAAACGGATGAAAAGGGACTAAACGTGTAAATTGTGTTGTTGGATTAGTTCGGTCTCATTAAATTGGTTATAATTTTATTCAGGTCATAACACATGCATAAAAAACGTGTAAAAACAAACAGAAATGGGTAAAAACGTATGGAAACGGATAAAAAAGGGACTAAACGAGTAAATCGTGTTGTTGGATTAGTTCGGTCTCATTAAATCGGTTATTTTTTTATTCGGGTTATAACGCATGCATAAAAAACGTGTAAAAACAAACAGAAATGGGTAAAAACGTATGGAAACGGATGAAAAGGGACTAAACGTGTATATCGTGTTGTTGGATTAGTTCGATCTCATTAAATCGGTTATTTTTTTATTCGGGTCATAACACATGCATAAAAAACGTGTAAAAACAAACAGAAAGGTGTAAAAACGTATGGAAACGGATGAAAAGGGACTAAACGTGTAAATCGTGTTGCTCGGGTCATAACACATGCATAAAAAACGTGTAAAAACAAACAGAAAGGTGTAAAAACGTATGGAAACGGATGAAAAGGAACTAAACGTGTAAATCGTGTTGTTGGATTAGTTCGATCTCATTAAATCGGTTATTTTTTTATTCGGGTTGTAACACATGCATAAAAAACGTGTAAAAACAAACAGAAATGGGTAAAAACGTATGGAAACGGATGAAAAGGGACTAAACGTGTAAATAGTTTTGTTGGATTAGTTCGGTGTCATTAAATCGGTTATTTTTTTATTTGGGTCATAACACATACATAAAAAACGTGTTAAGACCAACAGAAATGGGTAAAAACGTATGGAAACGGATGAAAAGGGACAAAACGTGTAAATCGTGTTGTTGGATTAGTTCGGTCTCATTAAATCGGTTATAATTTTATTCGGGTCATAACACATGCATAAAAAACGTGTAAAAACAAACAGAAATGGGTAAAAACGTATGGAAACGGATGAAAAGGGACTAAACGAGTAAATCGTGTTGTTGGATTAGTTCGGTCTCATTAAATCGGTTATAATTTTATTCGGGTCATAAAGCATGCATAAAAAAAGTGTAAAAACAAACAGAAATGGGTAAAAACGTATGGAAACGGATGAAAAGGGACTAAATGTAAACGTATGGAAACGGATGAAAAGGGACTAAATATGTAAATCGTGTTGTTGGATTAGTTCGGTGTCATTAAATCGGTTATTTTTTTATTCGGGTCATAACACATGCATAAAAAACGTGTTAAGACCAACAGAAATGGGTAAAAATGTATGGAAACGGATGAAAAGGGACTAAACGTGTAAATCGTGTTGTTGGATTAGTTCGGTCTCATTAAATCGGTTATTTTTTAATTCGGGTCATAACACATACATAAAAAACGTGTTAAAACCAACAGAAATGGGTAAAAACGTATGGAAACGGATGAAAAAGGACTAAACGTGTAAATCGTGTTGTTGGATTAGTTCGGTCTCATTAAATCGGTTATTTTTTTTATTCGGGTCATAACACGTGCATAAAAAAATGTGTAAAAACAAACAGAAATGGGTAAAAAAGTATGGAAACAGATGAAAAGGGACTAAACGTGTAAATCATGTTGTTGGATTAGTTCGTTCTCATTAAATCGGTTATTTTATTATTTGGGTCGTAACACATGCATAAAGAATGTGTAAAAACAAACAGAAATGGGTAAAAACGTATGGAAATTGATGAAAATAGACTAAACGTGTAAATCGTGTTGTTGGATTAGTTTGGTCTCATTAAATCGGATATTTTTTTATTCAGGTCATAACATATGCATAAAAAACGTGTAAAAACAAACAGAAATAGGTAAAAACGTATGGAAACGGATAAAAAGGAACTAAACATGTAAATCGAGTTGTTGAATTAGTTCGGTCTCATTAAATCGGTTATTTTTTTATTAGGGTCATAACGCATGCATAAAAAACGTGTAAAAACAAACAGAACTGGGTAAAAAAGTATGGAAACGGATGAAAAGGGACTAAACGTGTAAATCGTGTTGTTGGATTAGTTCGGTCTCATTAAATCGGTTATAATTTTATTCGGGTCATAACATATGCATAAAAAACGTGTAAAAACACACAGAAATGGGTAAAAACGTATGGAAAATGATGAAAAGGGACTAAACGTGTAAATCGTGTTGTTGGATTAGTTTGGTCTCATTAAATCGGTTATTTTTTTATTCGGGTCATAACACATGCATAAAAAAGGTGTAAAAACAAACAGAAATGGGTAAAAAAGTATGGAAACGGATGAAAAGGGACTAAACCTGTAAATTGTGTTGTTGGATTAGTTCGGTCTCATTAAATCGGTTATAATTTTATTCAGGTCATAACACATGCATAAAAAACGTGTAAAAACAAACAGAAATGGGTAAAAACGTATGGAAACGGATAAAAAAGGGACTAAACGAGTAAATCGTGTTGTTGGATTAGTTCGGTCTCATTAAATCGGTTATAATTTTATTCGGGTCATAAAGCATGCATAAAAAAAGTGTAAAAACAAACAGAAATGGGTAAAAACGTATGGAAACGGATGAAAAGGGACTAAATGTAAACGTATGGAAACGGATGAAAAGGGACTAAATATGTAAATCGTGTTGTTGGATTAGTTCGGTGTCATTAAATCGGTTATTTTTTTATTCGGGTCATAACACATGCATAAAAAACGTGTTAAGACCAACAGAAATGGGTAAAAATGTATGGAAACGGATGAAAAGGGACTAAACGTGTAAATCGTGTTGTTGGATTAGTTCGGTCTCATTAAATCGGTTATTTTTTAATTCGGGTCATAACACATACATAAAAAACGTGTTAAAACCAACAAAAATGGGTAAAAACGTATGGAAACGGATGAAAAAGGACTAAACGTGTAAATCGTGTTGTTGGATTAGTTCGGTCTCATTAAATCGGTTATTTTTTTTATTCGGGTCATAACACGTGCATAAAAAAATGTGTAAAAACAAACAGAAATGGGTAAAAAAGTATGGAAACAGATGAAAAGGGACTAAACGTGTAAATCATGTTGTTGGATTAGTTCGTTCTCATTAAATCGGTTATTTTTTTATTTGGGTCGTAACACATGCATAAAGAATGTGTAAAAACAAACAGAAATGGGTAAAAACGTATGGAAATTGATGAAAATAGACTAAACGTGTAAATCGTGTTGTTGGATTAGTTTGGTCTCATTAAATCGGATATTTTTTTATTCAGGTCATAACATATGCATAAAAAACGTGTAAAAACAAACAGAAATAGGTAAAAATGTAACACCCCAAAAATACCGCAGCGGAAGACTGTGTCACAGGGGTGCTACTTCATAATACAAAGTACAAGTTATAGAAAACGAACTCTAAATGAGACGTTTTGAAAAGTTACCATTCGATTAATGAATTCAAAGTTACCAACATGAGATTTCAAAGTATGATACATAAATGTATACAAAATGTTTGAATGGTAAATGATAAAAGCGTAAGTCTTCAGAATATGCAGCTTGACTCTAAGTTCCACGCACTAGCTATCGCCTTATAGACCTGAGATAACATGCTAAAGTGTCAACACAATGGTTGGTGAGTTCATAGAGTTTGTCTTAAAATGGTTGAAAAAGTCTCAAAAGAATGTTCACACAGCAAAGGCATCGTGAATCCACTCAGTTACAAGTCCCGCCATAAGAGACTTGTAACCTGTGTGTTCACAACCCACTGCTACAATATAGTATGATAAAGACATGTATAAGTTCATCAAAACAATTAAGCAATTAGTCGTGAGTCTACACTTCATCTCCGAAGACCTCACGTTTATGATGTATCCAACATTCGCAAATGTTAGGATGTATCAATAGCCTCAATGGTCATCCAAGGTCTTAATTTGGAGCCACCGGAAGTCTCAATGGTCATCCAGCAACTTAATCTGGAGCCACTGGCAGTAACACAATCAAGTATAATGCAGTTATGTATATATGAAATCAAGTATAATGCGATCAAGTATAAGACAATCAAGTATAGAACAATCAAGTATAATGCGATCAAGTATTTGTACAAGTAAGCAAGTAGTTGAGCATGTATCCCCCCCAAGAGTTAAAACAAGTACGAAAAGAGTAGGGGCTATGACTCACCTTAAGTCTATGTAATGAGAAATGATAGTGGTAGTCGAATCGCGAAAGTCTCTAAGAGCAGCCTATAATAGAACGTTGCGACTTAGGTTTGGAGTAATGTCTAAGAGTACGACGAATTGCCAATATATGTCTTGCATAATGTTCATGATGTAGTACTTTAGTATATAGTGTAAGTCTTTGAATATAAATGGTCTATGAAACATGTATAGGTTGTATATCTCTTACTACCGTTCGGGCCGACATAATTCAGAAGTCATGAAGTAAACGTTCGAGGAGCCAGGACACTTTAACTCGTAAATCCACAACTCGTCTCGACGGCTTACTCAATGAACTCCTCACATGAGGCTCCCTACTATTGTAGTATTTGATAACATATATATATAGGCTTTTTGATCTTTAATAGTTATATGGTCTTTAGCCGTGGCTTTGCCGTGACTTTGGTCATGTTACCATGGTCTTGAGACTCAACCTTGGCTTTAGCCATGGTTGTGGTCTTGGCTTTAGGTCATTAGACCTCTTGGTCGCATCTAAATATAATCATTATATAGTAACTTTGGTCTAAAAATGGGCTGTTAAGAATTTGAAGAAATTTATCACTCAGAAAGCATTTTCAGGGCTCGAGCTTCTTTGTTCCTGAACGAAAACGTCGTTCCGGACAACTTTCGTGTTTTAACTTTTTGATGAATCGGACCAGAAGTGGGACTTTCAAATTGGCAGAATGCAAACAGGAGGTTATGGGCAGTTTCGGCGTTTTGGTGTCGCTAACTTCTTATGGTCATAACTTTTGACTCGTGTACTCGTTTTGGGTGATTCAAATTGCTATGTTTTCCTTGTTAAGTCCTCTTTAACAGTAAGTAAGTGGCAAATATCAAAGTTATACTATTGTGGTCGTGGTTTTCCATAAAAATCACTAGTTTGCTTGTTTACTTGTCATAAGTTAACATATGTATACCAATACTTGTTTTATCCATTTTTAAACATCATGAACACAATACAAAGACCATATATAGCATGAAAGAAACATAATAAGCATGAAATGATATTGAGCAAGAAAGTGTAATAGGATTTCTTACAACTTTTGGCTTTCTCTTAAGAAAGGAAGTCAAGTATGAACTAGGACACTAAACCTATGCTTGTAAACCCTTTACCACAACTCTTGTAACCCTTGCTAGCCTTGATCTAACCCTTGTGAAAATCATTTAACTTCAGCCCTAGTAACCTTGTGTAGCTCCTAATTCAACCATGGAATCACCAAACAAACTTAAGAACTAGGTAGAGAATACTAAGACCTTGAACTTTGTAGTGTAACTTGTATATTGAAGATCAAAGGATCATGGTGCTATGATAAAAGGTTGTGGCGTTTTTGTGGTGAAGAAAGGAAGGAAATGAGCTCTCTATTTATAGCAAGAATGAGGAGGTTAGGAAGGTGGCTAGGAAACTACATAAACTTGGAGACAAAGTTGTAATTAAAAATGATCTAATGGCTAAAGTCATGAGATGATGCCACAAGTGTGAATGCCCCCCCCTAGTGGCGGTTTGAAGAACTTGGAGAACAAGGTGTGGACTTTTGATGGTATTATCCTAAGTATGTAGCTAGTTTTGACTCCGTAAATCGCTAACCGTAAATGATTAAGCCTCAAAACGTAAAACCGGGTATCCTAAAAATATGAAACTTATAAATATGGTTAAACATGTCAATATAGTCCATAATAAAATATAAAATGAGTGGTAGGTTCTATCGGGTGCGAAAACCCTGCTAAAAACTGGAAACACGGGTCTAAAACGCGCAATTCGCGTAAAACGCTGAACTGAAAAACGTAAAATTCCGAAACTTTTGGAATTGTCCTAAAATGAGAGAAAATCATATTTCTATTGTTTATAATGTTTTATGGACATATCGGGATGCTAGAAGGACGTTTAAACCTAAAAGTAAATCTCGGACACGGCTTTGTGATTTTTGCAGAAATGATCCGACGAGCGTCAAACTCTCGGATTATCGTTAAAATAGTTTAACTTACGAGAATATGAAATAAAAATTTCTGAGATGAATAGTGAAAAGTGAATAGTAAAAGTGAATAGTAAAAAGTGAATAGTGAAATTTTCGGGAATAAAAGTTAACCTGAAATTGCGAATTGTTACAGTCTCTACCCCTTAAGGAGAACTTCGTCCCGAAGTTCAGTTGATGTTAACTACTTATGATGTGTCTAAGAGAATTCGGGATTTCAGGATCTCTAAAATAATGGTGTTCACTCTGATTTGTCTAAGGTTCTGGTTAAGGAGTTGTATCGGCTACAATTAAGCCCACTTATTTATAACACATTACTTACATAAAGAAGCGTCCAAATTTATGTAAGTAAGGGATCATAAACTCATGGTTCGGTGATTTACAATTTCTTTATTTAACTGAAGAGGCGTCCCAATCCATTTAAATAAGGAGATTCTAAAACATCCTACTTAAGAATTTTCGACACAAAATCCGCCTTCTGAGGCAGATGGTAAGATAATCCAGTCATCAAATCCCTAAAGCTAAGCAATAATATTATTTAACTCAAATCTTGTGTCTCATCAAACACAAGATTAAGTTAACTAATTAGTTATTACTGAGCTCCATGTTTTTAATGACTCGACGAATCTCTGGGGCTCCTTATAATACTAAAGTCACATCATCTAACAGCGTGGAACTAAGCAAACCTCTAACCAAAAAGCATAAGTGTATGTATTGTGTGTAAGGCAAATAAAGAGGAAGGTCCCAACGTATATAGCAGTTATAGTCTAGGCACTAAATGCAACCTAGTTCTCTATAACCAAGGCTCTGGTACCAATCTGTAACACCCCCAAAATACCGCAGCGGAAGACTGTGTCACAGGGGTGCTACTTCATAATACAAAGTACAAGTTATAGAAAACGAACTCTAAATGAGACGTTTTGAAAAGTTACCATTCGATTAATGAATTCAAAGTTACCAACATGAGATTTCAAAGTATGATACATAAATGTATACAAAATGTTTGAATGGTAAATGATAAAAGCGTAAGTCTTCAGAATATGCAGCTTGACTCTAAGTTCCACGCACTAGCTATCGCCTTATAGACCTGAGATAACATGCTAAAGTGTCAACACAATGGTTGGTGAGTTCATAGAGTTTGTCTTAAAATGGTTGAAAAAGTCTCAAAAGAATGTTCACACAGCAAAGGCATCGTGAATCCACTCAGTTACAAGTCCCGCCATAAGAGACTTGTAACCTGTGTGTTCACAACCCACTGCTACAATATAGTATGATAAAGACATGTATAAGTTCATCAAAACAATTAAGCAATTAGTCGTGAGTCTACACTTCATCTCCGAAGACCTCACGTTTATGATGTATCCAACATTCGCAAATGTTAGGATGTATCAATAGCCTCAATGGTCATCCAAGGTCTTAATTTGGAGCCACCGGAAGTCTCAATGGTCATCCAGCAACTTAATCTGGAGCCACTGGCAGTAACACAATCAAGTATAATGCAGTTATGTATATATGAAATCAAGTATAATGCGATCAAGTATAAGACAATCAAGTATAGAACAATCAAGTATAATGCGATCAAGTATTTGTACAAGTAAGCAAGTAGTTGAGCATGTATCCCCCCCAAGAGTTAAAACAAGTACGAAAAGAGTAGGGGCTATGACTCACCTTAAGTCTATGTAATGAGAAATGATAGTGGTAGTCGAATCGCGAAAGTCTCTAAGAGCAGCCTATAATAGAACGTTGCGACTTAGGTTTGGAGTAATGTCTAAGAGTACGACGAATTGCCAATATATGTCTTGCATAATGTTCATGATGTAGTACTTTAGTATATAGTGTAAGTCTTTGAATATAAATGGTCTATGAAACATGTATAGGTTGTATATCTCTTACTACCGTTCGGGCCGACATAATTCAGAAGTCATGAAGTAAACGTTCGAGGAGCCAGGACACTTTAACTCGTAAATCCACAACTCGTCTCGACGGCTTACTCAATGAACTCCTCACATGAGGCTCCCTACTATTGTAGTATTTGATAACATATATATATAGGCTTTTTGATCTTTAATAGTTATATGGTCTTTAGCCGTGGCTTTGCCGTGACTTTGGTCATGTTACCATGGTCTTGAGACTCAACCTTGGCTTTAGCCATGGTTGTGGTCTTGGCTTTAGGTCATTAGACCTCTTGGTCGCATCTAAATATAATCATTATATAGTAACTTTGGTCTAAAAATGGGCTGTTAAGAATTTGAAGAAATTTATCACTCAGAAAGCATTTTCAGGGCTCGAGCTTCTTTGTTCCTGAACGAAAACGTCGTTCCGGACAACTTTCGTGTTTTAACTTTTTGATGAATCGGACCAGAAGTGGGACTTTCAAATTGGCAGAATGCAAACAGGAGGTTATGGGCAGTTTCGGCGTTTTGGTGTCGCTAACTTCTTATGGTCATAACTTTTGACTCGTGTACTCGTTTTGGGTGATTCAAATTGCTATGTTTTCCTTGTTAAGTCCTCTTTAACAGTAAGTAAGTGGCAAATATCAAAGTTATACTATTGTGGTCGTGGTTTTCCATAAAAATCACTAGTTTGCTTGTTTACTTGTCATAAGTTAACATATGTATACCAATACTTGTTTTATCCATTTTTAAACATCATGAACACAATACAAAGACCATATATAGCATGAAAGAAACATAATAAGCATGAAATGATATTGAGCAAGAAAGTGTAATAGGATTTCTTACAACTTTTGGCTTTCTCTTAAGAAAGGAAGTCAAGTATGAACTAGGACACTAAACCTATGCTTGTAAACCCTTTACCACAACTCTTGTAACCCTTGCTAGCCTTGATCTAACCCTTGTGAAAATCATTTAACTTCAGCCCTAGTAACCTTGTGTAGCTCCTAATTCAACCATGGAATCACCAAACAAACTTAAGAACTAGGTAGAGAATACTAAGACCTTGAACTTTGTAGTGTAACTTGTATATTGAAGATCAAAGGATCATGGTGCTATGATAAAAGGTTGTGGCGTTTTTTGTGGTGAAGAAAGGAAGGAAATGAGCTCTCTATTTATAGCAAGAATGAGGAGGTTAGGAAGGTGGCTAGGAAACTACATAAACTTGGAGACAAAGTTGTAATTAAAAATGATCTAATGGCTAAAGTCATGAGATGATGCCACAAGTGTGAATGCCCCCCCCTAGTGGCGGTTTGAAGAACTTGGAGAACAAGGTGTGGACTTTTGATGGTATTATCCTAAGTATGTAGCTAGTTTTGACTCCGTAAATCGCTAACCGTAAATGATTAAGCCTCAAAACGTAAAACCGGGTATCCTAAAAATATGAAACTTATAAATATGGTTAAACATGTCAATATAGTCCATAATAAAATATAAAATGAGTGGTAGGTTCTATCGGGTGCGAAAACCCTGCTAAAAACTGGAAACACGGGTCTAAAACGCGCAATTCGCGTAAAACGCTGAACTGAAAAACGTAAAATTCCGAAACTTTTGGAATTGTCCTAAAATGAGAGAAAATCATATTTCTATTGTTTATAATGTTTTATGGACATATCGGGATGCTAGAAGGACGTTTAAACCTAAAAGTAAATCTCGGACACGGCTTTGTGATTTTTGCAGAAATGATCCGACGAGCGTCAAACTCTCGGATTATCGTTAAAATAGTTTAACTTACGAGAATATGAAATAAAAATTTCTGAGATGAATAGTGAAAAGTGAATAGTAAAAGTGAATAGTAAAAAGTGAATAGTGAAATTTTCGGGAATAAAAGTTAACCTGAAATTGCGAATTGTTACAAAAAACGTATGGAAACGGATAAAAAGGAACTAAACATGTAAATCGAGTTGTTGGATTAGTTCGGTCTCATTAAATCGGTTATTTTTTTATTAGGGTCATAACGCATGCATAAAAAACGTGTAAAAACAAACAGAACTGGGTAAAAAAGTATGGAAACGGATGAAAAGGGACTAAACGTGTAAATCGTGTTGTTGGATTAGTTCGGTCTCATTAAATCGGTCATAATTTTATTCGGGTCATAACATATGCATAAAAAACGTGTAAAAACGCACAGAAATGGGTAAAAACGTATGGAAAATGATGAAAAGGGACTAAACGTGTAAATCGTGTTGTTGGATTAGTTTGGTCTCATTAAATCGGTTATTTTTTTATTCGGGTCATAACACATGCATAAAAAACGTGTAAAAACAAACAGAAATGGGTAAAAAAGTATGGAAACGGATGAAAAGGGACTAAACCTGTAAATTGTGTTGTTGGATTAGTTCGGTCTCATTAAATCGGTTATAATTTTATTCAGGTCATAACACATGCATAAAAAACGTGTAAAAACAAACAGAAATGGGTAAAAACGTATGGAAACGGATAAAAAAGGGACTAAACGAGTAAATCGTGTTGTTGGATTAGTTCGGTCTCATTAAATCGGTTATTTTTTTATTCGGGTTATAACGCATGCATAAAAAACGTGTAAAAACAAACAGAAATGGGTAAAAACGTATGGAAACGGATGAAAAGGGACTAAACGTGTAAATCATTTTGTTGGATTAGTTCGGTGTCATTAAATCGGTTATTTTTTTATTCGGGTCATAACACATACATAAAAAACGTGTTAAGACCAACAGAAATGGGTAAAAACGTATGGAAATGGATGAAAAGGGACTAAACGTGTAAATCGTGTTGTTGGATTAGTTCGGTCACATTAAATCGGCTATAATTTTATTCGGGTCATAACACATGCATAATAAACGTGTAAAAACAAATAGAAATGGGTAAAAACGTATGGAAACGGATAAAAAGGGACTAAACGAGTAAATCGTGTTGTTGGATTAGTTCGGTCTCATTAAATCGGTTATTTTTTTATTCGGGTTATAAAGCATGCATAAAAAAAGTGTAAAAACAAACAGAAATGGGTAAAAACGTATGGAAACGGATGAAAAGGGACTAAACGTGTATATCGTGTTGTTGGATTAGTTCGATCTCTTTAAATCGGTTATTTTTTTATTCGGGTCATAACACATGCATAAAAAACGTGTAAAAACAAACAGAAAGGTGTAAAAACGTATGGAAACGGATGAAAAGGAACTAAACGTGTAAATCGTGTTGTTGGATTTGTTCGTTCTAATTAAATCGGTTATTTTTTTATTCGGGTTGTAACACATGCATAAAAAACGTGTAAAAACAAACAGAAATGGGTAAAAATGTATGGAAACGGATGAAAAGGGACTAAATGTGTAAATCGTGTTGTTGGATTAGTTCGGTGTCATTAAATCGGTTATTTTTTTATTCGGGTCATAACACATACATAAAAAACGTGTTAAGACCAACAGAAATGGGTAAAAATGTATGGAAACGGATGAAAAGGGACTAAACGTGTAAATCGTGTTGTTGGATTAGTTCGGTCTCATTAAATCGGTTATTTTTTAATTCGGGACATAACACATACATAAAAAACGTGTTAAAACCAACAGAAATGGGTAAAAACGTAAGGAAACGGATGAAAAAGGACTAAACGTGTAAATCGTGTTGTTGGATTAGTTCGGTCTCATTAAATCGGTTATTTTTTTTATTCGGGTGATAACACGTGCATAAAAAAATGTGTAAAAACAAACAAGAAATGGTTAAAAAAGTATGGAAATGGATGAAAAGGGACTAAACGTGTAAATCATGTTGTTGGATTAGTTCGTTCTCATTAAATCGGTTATTTTTTTATTTGGGTCGTAACACATGCATAAAGAACGTGTAAAAACAAACAGAAATGGGTAAAAACGTATGGAAATTGATGAAAATAGACTAAACGTGTAAATCGTGTTGTTGGATTAGTTTGGTCTCATTAAATCGGATATTTTTTTATTCAGGTCATAACACATGCATAAAAAACGTGTAAAAACAAACAGAAATGGGTAAAAAAGTATGGAAACGGATGAAAAGGGACTAAACCTGTAAATTGTGTTGTTGGATTAGTTCGGTCTCATTAAATCGGTTATAATTTTATTCAGGTCATAACACATGCATAAAAAACGTGTAAAAACAAACAGAAATGGGTAAAAACGTATGGAAACGGATAAAAAAGGGACTAAACGAGTAAATCGTGTTGTTGGATTAGTTCGGTCTCATTAAATCGGTAATTTTTTTATTCGGGTTATAACGCATGCATAAAAAACGTGTAAAAACAAACAGAAATGGGTAAAAACGTATGGAAACGGATGAAAAGGGACTAAACGTGTATATCGTGTTGTTGGATTAGTTCGATCTCATTAAATCGGTTATTTTTTTATTCGGGTCATAACACATGCATAAAAAACGTGTAAAAACAAACAGAAATGGGTAAAAACGTATGGAAACGGATGAAAAGGGACTAAACGTGTAAATCATTTTGTTGGATTAGTTCGGTGTCATTAAATCGGTTATTTTTTTATTCGGGTCATAACACATACATAAAAAACGTGTTAAGACCAACAGAAATGGGTAAAAACGTATGGAAATGGATGAAAAGGGACTAAACGTGTAAATCGTGTTGTTGGATTAGTTCGGTCTCATTAAATCGGTTATAATTTTATTCGGGTCATAACACATGCATAATAAACGTGTAAAAACAAATAGAAATGGGTAAAAACGTATGGAAACGGATAAAAAGGGACTAAACGAGTAAATCGTGTTGTTGGATTAGTTCGGTCTCATTAAATCGGTTATTTTTTTATTCGGGTTATAAAGCATGCATAAAAAAAGTGTAAAAACAAACAGAAATGGGTAAAAACGTATGGAAACGGATGAAAAGGGACTAAACGTGTATATCGTGTTGTTGGATTAGTTCGATCTCTTTAAATCGGTTATTTTTTTATTCGGGTCATAACACATGCATAAAAAACGTGTAAAAACAAACAGAAAGGTGTAAAAACGTATGGAAACGGATGAAAAGGAACTAAACGTGTAAATCGTGTTGTTGGATTAGTTCGTTCTCATTAAATCGGTTATTTTTTTATTCGGGTTGTAACACATGCATAAAAAACGTGTAAAAACAAACAGAAATGGGTAAAAATGTATGGAAACGGATGAAAAGGGACTAAATGTGTAAATCGTGTTGTTGGATTAGTTCGGTGTCATTAAATCGGTTATTTTTTTATTCGGGTCATAACACATACATAAAAAACGTGTTAAGACCAATAGAAATGGGTAAAAATGTATGGAAACGGATGAAAAGGGACTAAACGTGTAAATCGTGTTGTTGGATTAGTTCGGTCTCATTAAATCGGTTATTTTTTAATTCGGGACATAACACATACATAAAAAACGTGTTAAAACCAACAGAAATGGGTAAAAACGTAAGGAAACGGATGAAAAAGGACTAAACGTGTAAATCGTGTTGTTGGATTAGTTCGGTCTCATTAAATCGGTTATTTTTTTTATTCGGGTCATAACACGTGCATAAAAAAATGTGTAAAAACAAACAAGAAATGGTTAAAAAAGTATGGAAATGGATGAAAAGGGACTAAACGTGTAAATCATGTTGTTGGATTAGTTCGTTCTCATTAAATCGGTTATTTTTTTATTTGGGTCGTAACACATGCATAAAGAACGTGTAAAAACAAACAGAAATGGGTAAAAACGTATGGAAATTGATGAAAATAGACTAAACGTGTAAATCGTGTTGTTGGATTAGTTTGGTCTCATTAAATCGGATATTTTTTTATTCAGGTCATAACACATGCATAAAAAACGTGTAAAAACAAACAGAAATGGGTAAAAAAGTATGGAAACGGATGAAAAGGGACTAAACGTGTAAATTGTGTTGTTGGATTAGTTCGGTCTCATTAAATTGGTTATAATTTTATTCAGGTCATAACACATGCATAAAAAACGTGTAAAAACAAACAGAAATGGGTAAAAACGTATGGAAACGGATAAAAAAGGGACTAAACGAGTAAATCGTGTTGTTGGATTAGTTCGGTCTCATTAAATCGGTTATTTTTTTATTCGGGTTATAACGCATGCATAAAAAAACGTGTAAAAACAAACAGAAATGGGTAAAAACGTATGGAAACGGATGAAAAGGGACTAAACGTGTATATCGTGTTGTTGGATTAGTTCGATCTCATTAAATCGGTTATTTTTTTATTCGGGTCATAACACATGCATAAAAAACGTGTAAAAACAAACAGAAAGGTGTAAAAACGTATGGAAACGGATGAAAAGGGACTAAACGTGTAAATCGTGTTGCTCGGGTCATAACACATGCATAAAAAATGTGTAAAAACAAACAGAAAGGTGTAAAAACGTATGGAAACGGATGAAAGGGAACTAAACGTGTAAATCGTGTTGTTGGATTAGTTCGATCTCATTAAATCGGTTATTTTTTTATTCGGGTTGTAACACATGCATAAAAAACGCGTAAAAACAAACAGAAAGGTGTAAAAACGTATGGAAACGGATGAAAAGGGACTAAACGTGTAAATCGTGTTGTTCGGGTCATAACACATGCATAAAAAACGTGTAAAAACAAACAGAAAGGTGTAAAAAACGTATGGAAACGGATGAAAGGAACTAAACGTGTAAATCGTGTTGTTGGATTAGTTCGATCTCATTAAATCGGTTATTTTTTTATTCGGGTTGTAACACATGCATAAAAAACGTGTAAAAACAAACAGAAATGGGTAAAAACGTATGGAAACGGATGAAAAGGGACTAAACGTGTAAATCATTTTGTTGGATTAGTTCGGTGTCATTAAATCGGTTATTTTTTTATTCGGGTCATAACACATACATAAAAAACGTGTTAAGACCAACAGAAATGGGTAAAAACGTATGGAAATGGATGAAAAGGGACTAAACGTGTAAATCGTGTTGTTGGATTAGTTCGGTCACATTAAATCGGTTATAATTTTATTCGGGTCATAACACATGCATAATAAACGTGTAAAAACAAATAGAAATGGGTAAAAACGTATGGAAACGGATAAAAAGGGACTAAACGAGTAAATCGTGTTGTTGGATTAGTTCGGTCTCATTAAATCGGTTATTTTTTTATTCGGGTTATAAAGCATGCATAAAAAAAGTGTAAAAACAAACAGAAATGGGTAAAAACGTATGGAAACGGATGAAAAGGGACTAAACGTGTATATCGTGTTGTTGGATTAGTTCGATCTCTTTAAATCGGTTATTTTTTTATTCGGGTCATAACACATGCATAAAAAACGTGTAAAAACAAACAGAAAGGTGTAAAAACGTATGGAAACGGATGAAAAGGAACTAAACGTGTAAATCGTGTTGTTGGATTAGTTCGTTCTCATTAAATCGGTTATTTTTTTATTCGGGTTGTAACACATGCATAAAAAACGTGTAAAAACAAACAGAAATGGGTAAAAATGTATGGAAACGGATGAAAAGGGACTAAATGTGTAAATCGTGTTGTTAGATTAGTTCGGTGTCATTAAATCGGTTATTTTTTTATTCGGGTCATAACATACATAAAAACGTGTTAAGACCAACAGAAATGGGTAAAAATGTATGGGAAACGGATGAAAAGGGGACTAAACGTGTAAATCGTGTTGTTGGATTAGTTCGGGTCTCATTAAATCGGTTATTTTTTAATTCGGGACATAACACATACATAAAAAACGTGTTAAAACCAACAGAAATGGGTAAAAACGTAAGGAAACGGATAGAAAAAGGACTAAACGTGTAAATCGTGTTGTTGGATTAGTTCGGTCTCATTAAATCGGTTATTTTTTTTATTCGGGTGATAACACGTGCATAAAAAAATGTGTAAAAACAAACAAGAAATGGTTAAAAAAGTATGGAAATGGATGAAAAGGGACTAAACGTGTAAATCATGTTGTTGGATTAGTTCGTTCTCATTAAATCGGTTATTTTTTTATTTGGCG